>VDFB02244493.1:9858-44809 GCA_007258455.2 Sequoia sempervirens | reverse complement strand
GGGAGAGGGAGAGGGGGTGAGAGGGTTATCTAGAGAGGGAGTTAAGGTGTAAGAAGCATATAAGCCTTTCAAATAGACATCTGAGAAAGAGGGTTATCTAGTTAGTATGGGAGGGAGTGACCTAAGAGAGGGAGAAGGGGTGGGATGGATATTTTGAGGGAGAGACCTGAGAGAGAGGGAGTGTGAGAGAGGGGATTGGAGTGAGAGAGAATAGTCTACGTATCAATGCCAGGGAGTGAGACCTAAGAGAGAGAGAGACTTGAGAGGGAGAGAGAGTTATCTAGTAAGTCTTGGGGAGAGACTTGAGAGAGGGAGAGGGGGTGGGAGTGATATTTTGAGGGAGAGACCCGAGAGAGAGGGAGTGTGAGAGAAGGGGTTGGAGTGAGAGATATATGTTTGGGTAGGGTGGGAGCGAGTGAGACGAAAGAGAGAGAGAGAGACTATTACATTGGACAACTTGAGGGTTATCTAGTTAGGATGGGAAGGACATACCTGAGAGAGGGAGAGGGGGTTGGAGGGATATTTTGAGGGAGATACATAAGAGAGGGAGAGGGTGTGGGAGGAATATTTTGAGATAGAGACCTGAGAGAGAGGGAGTGTGAGAGAGCTCAAGTTTGAGTGAGAGAGATTTGTCTAGGTAGGGTGGGAGGGAGTGAGGCCTAAGAGAGAGAATACTACAAATCAAAGATTTAAGAGGGTTATCTAGTTAGGATGGGCGGGAGAGACTTGAGAGAGGGTGAGGGGGTGGGACATATATTTTGAGGGAGATACCTAAGAGAGAGGGAGTGTGAAAGAGGGGATTGGAGTGAGAGAGTAGTATAGGTAGCATGGGAGGGAGAGACCAGAGAGAGAGAGAGAGAGAGAGAGAGTTGAGAGGGAGAGAAAGTTATCTAGTTAGGCTGGGGAAGAGAGCTAAGAAAGGGAGAGGGGGTGGGATGGATATTTTGAGGGAGAGACCTAAGAGAGGGAGAGTAGTTACGGTGGGAGGGAGAAACTTGAGAGAGGGAGAGGGGTTGCGAGAGATTCAGGAGACAATGGGTGGAAGGGATAAAGCAAGTGAGAGACTTGAGAGAGAGGGGGTGGGAGGAATAGAGGAAGTGAGAGACCTGAGAGAGAGCAAGTGGGAGGGATAGAGGGACGAAGAGACCTGAGAGGGGGAGTTATCCTATACATTAAACCCTCAACCCTATACCTTAAACCCAAAAAATGGAAGACAAGTTAGAGAGTGTAGGAGAGACCTAGAGAGGGTTGAGAGAGAATGGGTATGTATCGGTTAAGAGGGAAGGAGGCAGAGAGCACATGAAAGGTAAAACCTCAACTATCCATCTACGATCATAAACTGTTCAAACTCTCAATGTTATCAAAGTGGTCGAGCAAAGAGAGGGGAAAATTAGTTTTTGGTCAAAGCAACTCATTTGGCGAGCACCAAATTTGGTGCTCACCAAATGGCATATCACATTGGCGTGCACCAAATTTGGCATGCGCCAAATGTGATGTGCCATTTGGTGAGCACCAAATTTGGCACACGCCAAATGTGATGTGCCATTTGGCGAGCACCAAATTTGGTGCTCGCCAAATGAGTTGCTTTTACTAGTGAATGCATAGGATTTGCCAAATTTCCTCATATTTTTGTTTGTGCTCACCATCATGTTTGCACGTCTTTCAATGCAAGTTTATAAAAAAATAGTGATGACATTAACCCTCTCTCTTAGTTATCTAAATATATAAAAAAAAATCATTTTGATTAAGGTTTTGATCCATAATTTCTCATGTAAATGCCTCTATTTTTGGTCAAAAACCAACATGTCCTAGTTTTAGGATAGATTTTTACTCTATTGAAACATGAAATAAATTACATGTTTTTTTAAACTAAGCTCCATTCTACATGTGATGAAAAAAATCAATTTTTGATTAGTTTTATAAAAAATTAGGGGGGGAGCACACTCAAATTTTAGCTTTTCAAGATGTGTCCATTTCAAAAAATTCATAAGATATTATATATTCATTAAAAAATTAGTCGGAAGGAGGATAAATTACATGGTGTTAACTAATTTCTTACCATTAAGATTTTTCAAATTCTAAAAAAAAAGTTAATGAAAAAGAGGGGGGGCCTCAGACGCTATGCTATTTTTTTTATAAAAATATGACTTGTTCCCCCCCTTTTTGAGACCCTTAATCTTCATTAATTTCAAAAAGAATTAGTAGCTTAGAAACTAGACTCAGATCACTTCAACTCTTGTTCTTGCTGCATCTTGAAATTTTGAGCATAAATATCTTAATTTTCTCGAGCAAATCAAATTTTGTTGATTTCAGAAGAAAAAAAATGGCATCTTAAGAGCCTTTTTTGTGTCACAGCTCCATGCACTTACCCTTAAAACATTATGTGGGTCACAGATTTTGTAAAACTAGTGCTTTCTAACTTGGAATTTCACAAAACAATATGAATGACTTGAAAAGCTTTTGTTAATTAGATAGTAGGAATGTAATGAAAGGCATCATTTTATAAACACTCGGTGTTTTCCAACAATAATTAACACTCTATATGATTTCAGGTTGGAAAACATAGTAGGAGGTGAGTGCATGATTTATGAAACCTCCAATCCACACAATGTTGTAAAACCCTCTACGGGCGTAGCTAATCTCTCGACAAAACGCACCTATTACATACAAAAACACATAAAACATACATAGAAACATACATAACATTATGAGATGGCATAGTGCGAGGCTTGCCAAGACGAATAATAAAAGTAATGAAATCAACAGATAGGAGGAAATATCATGGCGAGGGAAGCAAGGAAATAATGGTGGCATCAACTCATTTTTCTTGAATAACCAATTGGGTTGTTTCATCTAGAAAGTTTTACAACATTGTGTGGGTTGCAGGTCTCTTAACACCTAGTGTTTTCCAATTTGATTACATACTTACTATCTAATTCACAAAAGGTTCTCAAGACAATTACAAAACATACCAAATTTAGGTGAGAGGTGAGCAACCAATTGGGTCGTTACTTGTAAAGGGTTTAAAACATTATGTGGGTTGTAGATTTCATAATACCAGTGCTTTGCAACCTAGAATTTTACAAAATAGTATGAATGTCTTGCAAATATTTTGTTAATTAGACAATAGGAATGTAATGAAAGGCACCATTTTATAAACACCTAGTGTTTTCCAACAACCATTAACACTCTGTATGATTACAAGTTGGAAAACACAGTGGGAGGTGAATACATGATTTATGAAACATCCAACCCACACAATGTTGTAAAACCCTCTTCACACTGAAGCCAAATGAAAGCCCTCACTTTTCCTGCTGCTTCAAATTCATCAGCGTGGTGGCTTGCATGAGAAGCTATCTATGCACTGGAAGTGGGAAGGATGACATGACTAAGACATGTTTTAAATTGTAACAAGTATTGTTATTGGAAAACACTTTGTGTTGTGGGTTTTTTTCATTTTGTAGGTTGAAAGCGAAAGGTTGGAGAGTAGGGGGCAGAGTTCCAGGTGGGGGAGACAAAAAAACCAACCAAATTGAGGTGAGGGGTTTCTTTCTAAGCGATTGGGTTGTTACTTCTAAAGGGTTTTTAAACATTACATGGGTTGCAAATTTCAAAAAACTAGTTTTTTCCAACTTGGAATTTTACAAAACAGTATGAATGTAATTTAGACAGTACAAATGTAATGAAAGGCACCTTATATCAAGTCTTACATAGAGTAAAAATTGCATTTCAATTTCTTAATATGATCCAAATTTATACATGCACAGTATGATTGTAGGTTGGAAAACACAGTGGGAGGTGACTACATGATTTATGAAACCTCCAGCCCACACAATGTTGTAAAACCCTCTACACACTGAAGTCAAATACCTTACTATGTGTTTATAAAACGGTGATTTTCATTACATTCCTACGGTCTAAATAACAAAAGTTTTTGAAGACATTCATACTATTTTGTAAAATTATAGGTTGCAAAACATTGGGTTTTACTAAACCTGCAACCCACTTAATGTTTGAAAACCTTTTACAAACAACAACCCACTTAATGTTTTAAAACACTTTACAAACAACCCTTGCAACTCCCTTTCGAACTCAATAGCAACCTTCAAGATGAGAATGTCAAAAATGGCAACGTTTTGGGTTTTTTATCCATTCCAAATTATGTTTTTGAAAACCCACCGGTGTAAAACCCACATTGTGTTTTCCTTTTTGGTTTCTCTAAACATTATTCATTTATTTAGCGAGAACATTAAAATGGAAAAATTAAAAAACCCTCAACACAAAAGCACATAAATAGCTCTGAATTTCAAATGAAAACCCCTTTTCACGAGGAAAACCCTTGGAAACTTGTCACTGAAAACCCATCTTCCCAACGAATAATCGTTCAATTCTTCACAGTTCCTAGGCAGAATGGCAAAATGGCGTATATTTCTAGAAGATATACATACTTGCTAGCTCGCTACTCATGCCTATCAAATGTGTTTTGGTAGGGAGATTGTCCAACTGCTTCGGCCTTCAAACCCCTGCAACTCCCTTCTGTGCTCCCCAACAACATCCAAAAAGTGAATGTCAAAAATGTCAACGTTTTGAGTTTTTTATCCATTCCAATTTTTTATTTTGAAAAACCCACCATGCCACGCTTTTCTGACACCAGAACAAGTAACAGCACTCCAAACAGCATATGCCAAACGTACATCGTCAAGTCTAACTCTACCGTGAGTTTTATCCTCCACTATTAATAAAACGATGAAATTAAAGTACATTTACTTTGCGCCTGAGTATAGAAAACTCTAACTCTACCGTTAGTTTTATCCTCCACCGCGTCAAAACAGTGGAAGGAGGGACCCGCGAGGAGTTACATGTTCTGAGGCGACAGGTGTAATGCAATGGGACTCTCTATCCACGATGGCATTAATGCCGTGAACGGTGAACATGAAAAATGGCATTAATGCCGTGAACGGTGAACATGAAAAATGGAAAAATTACTGGTAAAAAGGAAACGGATAAGGAGACTAACAATAACGAACAGTCAGGATCGTTTTCATTATCTTGCATTCTTTATCCAACAGTCTCTGCGATTGATTTACCATATTAGATTGCCTTCGGCATGATCAATGTGTTATCCAATTGTATGCTGTAAATTCGTTTCAGTTGAAATAAAAATGTCGGTTGTTATAGACAAGAGGGCGCTGGTCAAATCTCGTGGCTTGATATTGTGTACATAAGGCGATCGTTGACTCATTACTTTTTGGACTCATCCCAGTCGGATCTTTATTCGAATTCCTTATAATGCATACTTGAGCAGTGGTTGCTTCAATCCTTTGTCCATCCTTCGTTAGAGTCTAAATGATTAATCTCACTTTTCTTTCAGGCGTTACTGTCTGCGCCATTTTATTTCAGAGCGCGCTATGTGTCGATCCGCAGTACGAAAATTGCAAAAGTAATCAAACATGTGGCAGCATAAACTTTACGTTTCCTTTTGGCCTAGGCAATTTTAGTTGTGGTCAGCCAATGTTTCACATCGACTGTGTGCAGAACGTGCGTCCAGTAATTGTAATAGGGAGCACCAACTACACAATATTACAGGTTTTCTATGAAAATAAGACGTTTACGGTAACAGATGACAAGAATTTTCAAGATTGCACATTTTCTAATCTGATAGATTCAACCGGGGATGCGGGCAATAGCATTTTTAATATGACCAATATAAACAACGCAAGTCTAGCAGTATATATGTGTGACGAGAATTGTTTACCTTATGGATCATTCCCGCCAGGGTATCTGAATATGTCATGTTCCCCAAGAATGTTGAAAGTTCCAACAGCAACAATGAAATGGGTTTTTCCAGAAGAACGAGCGCAGAGTTGTAGAGATTGTGAAAAAAGTAAGGGTTTTTGTGGCTATGGCTCTCCCAATACAGGGAACTTTGTTTGCTTTTGCCAGGATGGACCTCATTCAAAGCGCTGCGCCCAAGGTATTATGTTTCCTTCAAATATCTATTTTTTTCTTTCTCAGCTTATAGTTTATATCTGTAACGATGCACATGTTTGAATGTGTGGAATTATAGGTCGAGCTGGTACAATACGAGTCGTCATAGGTGTAGCCATTGGAACGGTCGGCTTGCTGATAGCTGCAACAGTGCTCGTAGTTTATTATCGGTATTCAAGGCCTACTTCCGATGTGGAGAAATTCATTCATGACTGTGCTGATGAAATGCCCCGCAGATATTCATATTCTCAACTGAAGAAGATCACCAGCAACTTTACAGATAAATTGGGGGAAGGCGGTTTCGGTGTGGTGTATAAAGGAAGGCTCTCCAGTGGTAATATGGTTGCTGTAAAAATTCTTGATCGGTCGAGACAAAGTGAGAACCAGTTCATGAACGAAGTTGCCACCATCGGAAGGATCCACCATGTTAATTTGGTTCGGCTAATGGGTTATTGCTTCGAAGAACCTCGAAGCGCACTTGTCTATGAGTACATGTTAAATGGGTCTCTGGAGAAGTTTATATTTGCAGGAAAGGGAAAAGAAGAGAGGCTAAATTGTGATCAATTGTATTCAATTGCTTTGGGCGCAGCTCGAGGAATTGCATATTTACACCAAGATTGCGACAGCCGCATCATCCATTTCGACATTAAGCCTCACAATATATTATTGGATGCCGACTTCACACCCAAAGTAGGTGATTTTGGTCTGGCTAAACTGTGTGGAAAGGGAGATGATCATATATCAATTACGACAACGAGAGGAACGCCAGGATATGCTGCACCAGAGCTTTGGTACAGAAATTTGGGTCCTGTAACGGACAGGTCAGATGTTTACAGTTTTGGAATGGTGTTGTTGGAAATTGTTGGGGGAAGGAAGAATTTTGAAGAGCAGGTGAGCCGGTCCAGTCAATTTTATTTTCCAGAGTGGGCGTTCAAATTGGTAGAAAGCGGGGACTTAGAGAAGAGGTTATCAGGAATAACAAGAGAGAGATCGTGCAAAGACGAAGAGAAGGCAAAGCGGCTAATAAAAGTAGGACTGTGGTGCATCCAACACAATTCTATAGATCGGCCAGGGATGAGCAGCGTGGTTCAAATGTTGGAAGGAAATGGTGATGACGTGGCTGCTCCCCCCTTCCCTTTCGCCTCCTCACCTTCACCGGAAGTGCCGTTCCGTTCATCTTCTCTAGAAGAAACGTCTATCATAGACTTTAGTAGCGCAAGTCATTAAAATAAATAAATAAACTGGTGAAATGTAGAACACGTGTTTTGAAACTTCAGACAGATTAGATTGTTCTTTTTATTATTCCAGCCAAAATTATGGAGAAAGCCATAGAATCTACAAATGTCAGCAGTATCATTGAGGTTTTTGTCCTTGATTGTGATAATTTTCTAGTTGCTTGAAAGGAAGGTTTTAGTCGTACTAAATTGGCTCAGTTTTCAAAGGCGTGCTAGCTAGACAATTACCTGCAATCAAAATTTCTTCGACCAGCGGGGAAAATGTCGTTCATTATTAAGCAGTCGTATTCAAATGAATTAGAAAATTAGAGGTGTCAAAGTTTTTAAAATAATTTTTTACCTTGAATTATTTAATAAGCATCAAACAAAGAAGTTGCATTAATAATCAATTTGACAAAAATAACAATGTAATTTATCAAACGTGTTTTTGGAAAAAAAAAACATTTAATAGTGAAGAATAATTTATTATGGAAGTTATATAAATTATTTTTGGAGGCTTTGAACGATCTCAAAGTTTAGATTATTGTGTTTCTCTTTTATTTTTTACAATTATGATTAGACTATTTTTCTAATGATTTGCATTATCCTTGTATTGTTATTTGAACATTGAGGGTAGATTGATCATTTGTAATGACAGGTTAGAACACATAATTTGAATTTTGATCTCCAAAGGAAGAGTCAAATGGAAAAAGCAACAAAACAATGGAACTAAATATGTTTGAAATAATGTGGTGGAAGGTGCAAGTTCTACATCATGAGCAATGGATGAGCTAATAATATTTTCTATCTAGGAGTAAGCAAATTAGAAGATGATAGGTAGGGAGGTCCTAAGGAAGGACAAAATCATTCAAGCATGCAAGAAAAACCAAAAATAGTGTTGGATGGACTCAACATTGGCACATAAAGGGGTGGGTAAAGGAACTTGAGACATTTCCCAATATGGAGTTTTGCATGGAGAAGCTTCCATGTAGCAAATTGGGAGTGTAAGTATGTGTTTACTTGACAAATTTGAAGATTTATCTTGTTCCATTTAACCTAATTGAACTTACACTTTCGAACTAATTTTAGATGATGTGCAATGGGTAAAGCCAGTAGGAGAGTTTTGTAAACCAACTTAAGGGGGAAGGTTTGGATGCTATGTGCATTAGGTGATCTCCAATATTTGAGGAAATTGGAATGGTAGAAAGTGGAAAGCATCGTTGAGAGGTTGGGAGGGACAAACTTCTAAAGTTCAAGCACAAGTAACTTGTCTTTATAGCTAAGGTTGAATCAAAATTTGAGTTGGCACCATGATTTCCAATTTAAGCTTGGTACTTTTTAAAACTTAGGATAATGCATTATGGTTTTCCAATCAACTAGATCATCAAGTTTCACTAGATAGAGGAAGTGGCAAAGATAAGTCAATGGTTATGGGACCAATCAAAACATGAGAATTTAGATGAGACTAATTTCCAAGAGTTCCAAATGATGTTAAGGGGGTTAACCCATGGGTCTTAAAAAGAGGAGATATCTAGATCTTACCATTCCAACAAATTCTCCCATGGATTAATTCCTTGATAGCAATTTTCATATAAAAATGACATGTATCCACAAGGAGCATCCTTTAAATACCTCATAATATGTTTGGTTGTAAAAAAGACACATTGGGTATACAAGAACCAATGATACCCAAGCTCCCTTTTTCCTTCAAAAAGATGTAATGTGATTAAGGTGTGGAAGCTATGCCTTTCTAATGCATCATTTGGCCCACAATTAATTTAAAAATGGAAATGCTAAATGGGATGTTGCTCGGTGTCTAGAAATGCTGTCATTTTTCACCTCTTTTCATTTTTTAGAAATTCATGGTGGATGAGAATTGAGACATATCATCAAGAATTAGTTTTTTTATTATTGATTGAAAGCCATATAGTAGTAACTCTAGAAAATCATAGAGTTATTCACCTCTTCAACAAAATTTTGAATGCAAATCATGTTATCATCAACATAGTGTCAATTGAATTTCTTAGCATTACCAAGAAGAGAGATGCCTTGGATAAGGTAATTTGTGTGAGAATGTTCGAAGATATATATATGAAGGTGTCAGCTTATGTAGTTTGGAAGAGACTATAAATCCAATATATTGCAAATTGATTGAATATTTAATTGTAATTTGTATGGCGGACTCGGTATGAGGAAGTCAAATCACGTGGTTTAACATCTTGCCCAACTCCAGTCCAGCTTTCTCTACACGACAAAATTTCGAAGCTTCCTCTCATTCTTTTTTTCGACGCTACTGTCTGCGGCCTTTTATTTCGTCGGTCAACAGTAGGAATATTGCAAAAGTAATAAGAAAAACTTAACTGGTGAAACTTAATCAAAGCAGAGACTTTAGGAGTGCGAGTCGTATGGGATTAAACAACTGGCGAAATGTGAAACGCGTATTTTAAAACTTCAGCCAGAATACGATTGCGCGTTCTAATGTCAAATGAAGACGTTAGCAGTAGCAAAAGCTCAATTGCTTACTGCCTTCACTGTAATGCAATCGCATTAAATTTTATGGTTGCGTGTAAGGAAGGTTTTAGGCTCATTTTTCAAACTCACTGTTGCAAGACTTTGTATTCTATGTATTATTAAATGAGCTTTATTATTGTATTTTTACTTTGTATTCTATGTTGAATGATTGAATCATAGAATAATATTATTTGGAAGACTAAGTCATAATATACAAGGGTTGAACTTGTCTTACAATGATCAACTAAATTTACTATGTTTTCAACTTATATTAAAATCATTATTTAGAAAGCTTATGGCATTTAAAAATATTTTTATGGTGAGATTTTGTTGTTTTTCAAAATTTTATATTTTATAGAAATTTATATTTTAATATATTTTAAATTCATTTAGTATTATTTAAATATTTCATTTTTAATTTGGTGATCATATATGATATTGTAAATTTTTTAGACCACAAGAATTTATTTATAATCATTGAAAAAAATTAAATTGTAAATTTGTTCAAATCATTAGCATCTTCTAATACTTATGACTAGCTTTAAAAAGTAATACAAACGTTTCTTATTCATTTTTTACCATAATCCTTACTACAATTTTATTAGCCATGTGACTAAATTTTTTTTAAGGATTCGTATTCAAGTCAATCTTTTCCCATCCATTCATTCATTAGAAAAAGTACATGTAAGAAAAAAGAGTATGTATTCCATTCCAACA
The DNA here is from genome assembly GCA_007258455.2 of Sequoia sempervirens. NCBI lineage: Eukaryota > Viridiplantae > Streptophyta > Pinopsida > Cupressales > Cupressaceae > Sequoia > Sequoia sempervirens. Next base: position 34,379 of record VDFB02244493.1, on the reverse strand, counting down.
CATGGAACTTACAAGAAACTCTATTAGAACTAAAGCATAGAATAGTGAACTACAGATATGAAACTAGAGAGAACCTACCTTGAACAAAACACCCTCTTTTTCTGAAAATTCAATGATCTCATTCTTCTAAAAAAATTATGAATTTAGATTACTTTGTTCTTGATCTCTTATAGCCTTAGAATAATTTTTCTCATGTGTGCTTCTCTCAATCTTAATGCCATTTTTCTATGCAATTTGTCCTTACCATATGACTTGACTTCATCATTTCTTGCGTTTATCAAATTCTTTTTATGCCTTGATGAATTCTTCTTCTATTAAAAGTTTACATATTGTTGAATTTTTTTTTTTATTGGTTCCTTCAAGATTTATCTTCTTGCAGACTTGATAGACTTGAAATATAAAGTTATTATTCCCGATTTATTCAATAATAGAGCGATTGTTGATTTATTCCTTTTTGGACTCATCCCAATGTAATCTTTATTTGAATTCGATGTAATGAATAATTGAGTAGTAGCTGGTTCAATCTTTTTGTCCATCCCTCGCTAGATTCTAAATGCTTCCTCTCACTCTTCTGTTTGGCGTTACTGTCTGCGCCCTTTTATTTCGTTGCTCGCTATGCGTTGATCCGCAGTACGAATATTGCAAAAGCAATCAAACATGTGGCAGCACAAAATTCATGTTCCCTTTCGGCACAGGTCACCGTAGTTGTGGTGTAGCAAGCTTTCAGCTCGACTGTGTACAGAAGGTACGTCCAGTAATTGGAATAGGGAACAACAATTACACAGTATTACAGGTTTTCTATGATAATCAGACGTTTACTCTGACAGATGACAAGAATTTCCAAGATTGCACATTTTCTAATCTGTTCCATTCAACTTGGGACTCGGGCAATGGCGTTTTTAATATCCTCAATGTAAAAAACGCAAGTCTAGAAGTATATATGTGTGGTGAGAAATGTTTACCTTATGGATCATATCCACCGGGGTATCTCAACATGTCATGTTCCCGCAGAATGGTCACCGTTCCAGTAGGAACAGGGCAATGGACTATTCCTCAAGAACGAGAGCAGAGTTGCAGAGATTGTGAAAAAAGTGAAGGTTTTTGTAGCTATAGCCTTTCCAATTCGGGGTACTTCTTCATCTGTTTTTGCCAGGATGGTCCTCATTCAAAGCATTGCTCCCAAGGTATTATTCTTCATTCAATCATCTAGTAATAACCTTTTTTGTTTCTTTTTCTTTCTCAGCTGATAGTTTTTATCTGTACCGATGCGCTTGTTTGAATGTGTGCAGGCCGAACGAGTAAAAGAGGAGTTGTAATAGGCGTTGCCATTGGAACGGCTGGCTTGCTGATAGCTGCAACAGGGCTTGTGGTTTATTATCGGAATTCAAGGCCTACTTCCGACATGGAGCAGTTCCTTCATGATTATGTTGAGGGAATGCCCAACAGATATTCATATTCTCAACTGAAGAAGATCACCGACAACTTTGCAGATAAATTGGGGGAAGGTGGTTACGGTGTGGTTTACAAAGGAAGGCTCTCCAACGGTGATATGGTGGCTGTTAAAATTCTTGATCATTCGAGACACAGTGAGGACCAGTTCAAGAATGAAGTCGCCACCATCGGAAGGGTCCATCACGTTAATTTAGTTCGACTGATGGGTTATTGCTTTCAAAAATCTCGAAGCGCTCTTGTCTATGAGTGCATGATAAATGGGTCTCTGGAGAAGTTTATATTTGCAGGAGAAGGAAAAGAACAGATGCTGAGTTGGGATCAGTTGTATTCAATTGCTTTGGGCGCAGCTCGTGGGATTGCGTATTTACACCAAGATTGCAACAGACGCATCATCCATTTCGACATTAAGCCTCACAATATACTATTGGACGCCGACTTTACACCCAAAGTAGCTGATTTTGGTTTGGCTAAATTGTGTGGGAAGGGAGACTATCACATATCACTTACTGCAACCAGAGGAACGCCAGGATACGTCGCCCCAGAGCTTTGGTACAGAAATTTGGGTCCTGTAACGGATAAATCAGATGTTTACAGTTTTGGAATGGTGTTATTGGAGATGGTTGGGGGAAAGAAGAATATTGATTTGCAGGTAAGCCTCTCCAGCCAATTTTATTCTTCAGAGTGGGCATTCGAATTGATAGAAAATGGGGTAACAGGAGCAGCAAGAGACGATGAGAAGGCAATACGGCTAACAAAAGTGGGGCTGTGGTGCATCCTACACAATTCTATAAATCGGCCAACGATGCGGAGCGTGGTTCAAATGTTGGAAGGCAATGGTGATGATGTGGTTGCTCCCTCCCGCCCTTCGCCTGAAGGACCGTTTCTTTCATCTTTCAGAGAAGAATCGTCTACTTCTTCTCTACTCGATAGCGCAGTTCATTAGAATAAAACGCGTTTGAAACCAGAGGCAGATTAGGATTAGGATTGCGCTTTCTATTATTTCAACGAAGATTTATGTGAGTCATACGTTTCAGCAGTACCGTTGAAGTTTGCCACTTATTGCTTTCATTGGAACCGAAACGCGTTACAATTTTCGACCATCACTTGAAAGAAGTGTTTGTCCTTTTGCCTCATTTTTCAAAGACACTCTTGTCTCCCAGCTAAGCGATTAAAATTAGTTGCGAGTGTTATGAGTCACGTTTGAATAGTTGTGGGTGTTAATATAATGTTTGTAAGAAGTGTTTGTTGTTCTATTGCCTCATTTTTCAAAAGACATTCTTGTTTGCAAGTCAAGCGATTAAAATGAATTGTAAGTGTTATGAGTTATGTTTGAATAGTTGTGAATGTTATTGTATTAATATAGCATATGTAGACTATTGATTGAACACTAAAATATCATTTAAAAAAAATAAATTATGTTAGTAATATCATGTAATTAATTATTTTAAATTTATCTTTATGTATATCATTCATATTAAAATTTATGTAACTATTCATTAATCAATATTAAAATAATAAATATTAATTATTTTAAATTTATCTTTGCATATATCATTGACATATTAAAATCTATGTAACTATTCATTAATCAATACTAAAATAATACATATTTCTCTTTCATTGCATATTATATATGAAACAAAATAATATGTTATTCATAGTAACTTCAAATTATTGGGGCAGTGGACCTAGTTCAATTGGTTAAAGCATCCTATTGAGGCAAAGAGGTCACGAGGTCTAGTCTCCCCATTGTCCCCGTAGTACTGGATGGCATGTCGTGCCAATGCCATCGATCACAAATTAAAAAAAATACAAATAAAATTAATATAAATATTATATTCTAATCTGTACAATCTTATGAGATATTCTTCCAAACACATGGACAAAATAGTCAAATCATTACATGCTTTCTAATCAATAAATAATTTACAAGTCTTCAACTTCCAATTCTCAACGTGACATAAATTAAAAACTCGTATTTCTCATACTCATCCCATCTCTCATAAATTTTGAACAATAAATGCTTAGATTGGAGACTTCAAAAACCATATATTTAGTTCCTATAAAATAAATATGAATACACGAGGCTCACCATTTGAATCAAAATCAAATAATTAATATAACAAAATTTAAAATTATGTTTATCTCCCATCCAATAAAAATACAAGATTTCAAAGCCATGGGTCAAACAATTTAAAAAAATAGGAGGTAAAGAAGTTATAAAAATAATATACGGTGAAAGAAATCCATTTGCATTCTCATTGCATACAATTAAATCTATCAATATATTAGACCAAACATTCCTACAATTTTCAACTATTACTTCTTCTCTACAAAGATTTGTAGATTGTGCAAAACATCATACTACAAAGAATATCATATTATTCTACTATTTTCTATCCAAATATTTTAGTTTTTTCTTCATTATATTTTAACAAAAGTTAGAAAACGAAAAGTGTCAATTTATTCAACCTTTATTTGTGTAAACCTTTCATGGGAATATCTAAATGGTCTCATGTAATGTACTATAAATATTAGATACTTAAATTGTTTAGAATTCAGTTCACAAATGTTAAATATCCTTAATAGATATTGCAATGCCTCATTTGAATAAATGTCTTCTATAGCCATGCTAAAACTCCTTTATAGATATCATTTAGAAAATAAATATTGGTGATAGATTAAAATGGTCATATTTGGAATAAGCATATTCTTAGATGCTTCTTATTATTGTGATAAGGAAAATATAATAAATGTTAAAATAAATTGATATGAGTATGGTTGATTTTTCTTTTTGTTAACAATAGGGGTATCCTTGTGACCCAACCCAATAGCCCATATCTTGGGTACCTGAGGTGAGCAGGGGTGAGACTAGTCCCCTGCGGGGGGACCCAATAGCTGGCAAGCTAGTCCTAATTGGGTAAACTCAGGAGCGGAGTTGAACCCGAAACCAATGGGGAGAAAACACGACCTGAGCCAACTCTGCTACCCATGTTGGTGATACGAATATGGTTATTGTTATGTGACATTTTTCCTAAGAAAAGAAAAAGTTATGAAGTAACCCTTTTGAATTAAAAGGGAGATAAAAAGTAAATGATATTATGATCATTTGGTTAAAAGAGATATTAATAAAAAATATGTATAAACACTCTTTAAAAAGGGGAACAATAATTATTTATTTAAATAATTATAATAGAAAGCCTTTGTGAAAGGGTGTGATGGTTTGGAAACCACCCCTTAAGACTTATATAAAAAATTTGTGTGAGACATGGAAAACATGCAAGAATGAAGAACATTCAAGGACATAAGGGAAAAAGGAAAAGATAAATTCAAAGGGCACAAAGTAGTGAAGGCTTGGGTTTTGGCTAGCATTGAAATATTTGGAGAAGGAGCATATAGGGGTGTGTCCAACTCAGGGTACAGTGTACACTCAAGAGTGTTATGGCTAGGGTTGTGTTTATGCCATGAAGGCAGTGTCAAGTTCTATGTAAGAACCAATTTCCTCCATGGGTGTTTATGATGAGAAAAGCTTGGACTTATAACCATTCCTCTAAGTGTCAGATATCAACCTCTCCGTGATTTTAAGATTGGTCTTGAAAAACATTGGTTCAACAATATTGAGACTATGGTCTATATGATTTCAATGTTAATATGATTAATCTATGTGAAGGTGTTATTCCATTTATTATGTTAATTATTAAATTATCTCATGTTTATAGTTTACATTGAATATCCACATTTATTTTTAACACTACATAATTCAAACTATCTTAATTCTAATATTTATTATATTAAATCTAATACTATTACTTAAATAACTATTGAAGAAAAGTGACATTACATTTGGTATTAGAGCCAAGATCCAGTAGGACTTGTGATTATTAAGATAATTGGTAACACTTTTCTCAAGAAAAATTCTCAATCATTTGTCTTTCTTCTTATAAATTATAATTGTGAGACCAATTACCAATATAATTTATGAAAAATACATATAAAATTAAAATCTATAATCATTTTTTTTTTTAAAAAGAACAAATTAATACACATTTTTTGAAATCTGAACAATTAAAAAAATATAAAAAAATTATTACCTCTAAAAATATTTAAGATTTTATATCTTTTTATCATTTTAAATACTTGAATATTTTATAAATAATATTTTTCTACATATTTTTTTCCCTCCAATATACTTTACTATAATCTTTAATTATTTCTTATCACCCATATATTGTCCCTAAATAATTCTTCTCGTATTCCTTCTTATTAATTAGATATTTTAAAACATATATATCCATTCATCTCCTTTTTTTAGTTAGATATTTTTAAAATATATATATTTATCTACCTAGAAAAGTCATGTTCTTCTCCTCAAAGGATACATGACTTAATTGTGCTGATAGAAAATTGGCATAAAATTATCTTGATAAGACCATTATTAACAAAGAAAAAATTGAGTAGCACAGAGACAAGATAAAAAAAAATTAATAGAAAACATAAGTAAAACCCTCTTATGGTTCTTTCTCAAAACTAGTGTTACATGTTATATTTTTTAGCAAACCTTATCTTTAAAAGATACATCATTTGAATTAGTTGAAATGAATTTATAAATTCATAAGTGAATATAAAAAGATCTTAATGTGTATTATATTACAGGAGTGTGAACCTGTAATACACATACAACGTCAAACCAAAAAAAAAAAACTAGCATACAAAGTGCTACAATAATATTGGAAATAAATATAGAAATCATATCTTCCCATCTAAACCCTTTAACATCATAGATGTCTACCCAATCTTTAGAGAAACGGGCTTAACAAATAGTTTCATTTAATTTAGGTAACCACTATTGGAAATCTTCTTCTTGCATTCCAAACCAAACCATGAAAAAATTGTAGTTCCCCATCATATTTTTCTATTATTATGGAGTGGTGAACTTCTCTAATATCATGATTTGGTTATGAAGAGTCAAGGCCATGCCTCTCCCAAAGTGAAAGATATGGCTACCTACACCAACTGACTACCCATACATTAACACCCATACCCTCACACCAATATAGAAAAGATTCAAATTTCAGGTTTCTTTTTTAATTCATGTATTCTGGATGATTGTTCTAGGAAAATTCACCATCAGCAATTTAGCAATTCACCACAAGAAAATTCACCACCAGCAATTCATTGCAGCAAAAAAATCATCGCATTAACATTTTTAATATATATTTCCAAGACTTTGAATTATTTTTAACAAGAGAATAATTTTCATGACATTAATAACAGAAATGTAGACCTTCATTATTCTTTTGCAAAAAAATAATCAAAGTATTGGAAATATATATTAAAAATGTTAATGTGATGAATTTTTCGTGGCAATGAATTGCTAGTGGTGAATTTTCCTGCAGTGAATTTTTCATGATGTTGAATTTTCTTGTGGTGAATTGCTAGTGAATTTTTCAATGGTGAATTTACCTGATGCCCCGAATGACAAACATCTAAGTTGTCGTAGCATTGATAACCAATAATGAAATTATTAAAGTTATTAACATCGCTATGATGAATTGTACAACTTTAGACTATTGAATAATGAACCAATAGAAGGAAAAAATCAATGAAAATTTTATGGTATATATCAATGAAGAAATAAGAAAAAAAGGTAAGTGAATTTATATTTGATTTTTCCAATTAAAATTGAACTATATTTTATATAATTATGTAGAATTTATTATAATAAAAAGCTCATAATTTTTTGGTGGGTATGCAGAATGTTAAATCTATTTCTACCAACCAAAATGAATAATTACAAGCATTTAGAAAATTAAATAGATTCTTGCAACAATTAACGCGTTTGAGTTTTGTGGATAATAAATCATATTGGTATGGATAGGGGTCCAACTTGAGAAAGATAACTATCTTAATGAGAAGATTAGAATTGAAATAGAAGCATGGAAATTCTATTAGAATGTGTTTGAAAGTGACAATCAAATAGAGTTAGTTAATTTGATCCTACTTTACTGGCCTGATTGTTAGCCACACATCATTCTTGGTTGTACATACAACTCGAAGGTTTATGCTCGACCATTTATTGACATTGTGGATGACCACACCATTGAATATGTCACAAAAACATTACCTACAAATAGGTTGATTAAGGATTATAGTGAAGTATTAATTCGACATTATGGAATAGAGAAATCACAAAGATTTCAAAGGACAAGGGCAAGAACGTTAAAGAAGACTTCAAAGACTTCTGAAATTTGAGAGTAGATAAATTGTACATCTTCAAAAATTCTAAAATTTTGTAAGAATGATTATTTGAATAGCTAATTATGATTTTGAAATTTTGTAATAATGATTCTTTTAAAAGTTCATTTTGATTATATAATTATTTTGTTGTTAATTTGTATGATATACAGTTTCATTGAGTAACAATAAAAATATTGTATCAAATCACTGAAAGACCAAAATAATAGAACAACTTATATCTATTAACACAATAAAATAGAATAACAATAAATCTTTTATTTAATTAAAAATAACAAATTAAACATCAAACAATTTTATGACCTATAAACTCCGATCTATAAATATCTCTCAACGTTATCTATATATATTACTGCATAAGATAACTAAACTAGTGTGCTATCCAATTGTATGCTGTAAATTCGTTTCAGTTGAAATAAAAATGTCAGTTGTTATAGACAAGAGGGCGCTGGTCAAATATCGTGGCTTGATATTGTGTACATAAGGCGATCGTTGACTCATTACTTTCTGGACTCATCCCAGTCGGATCTTTATTTGAATTCCTTATAATGCATACTTGAGCAGTGGCTTCTTCAATCCTTTGTCCATCCTTCGTTACAGTCTAAATGCTTAATCTCACTTTTCTTTTCGGCGTTACCGTCTGCGCCATTTTATTTCAGAGTGCGCTATGTGTCGATCCATAGTACGAAAATTGCAGAAGTAATCAAACGTGTGGCAGCATAAACTTTACGTTTCCTTTCGGCGTAGGCAGTCGCAGATGCGGTCTGCCAATGTTTCAGATCGACCATGTCCAGAACGTACATCCAGTAATTATAATAGGGAGCACCAATTACACAATATTACAGGTTTTCTATGAAAATAAGATGTTTAGTATAACAGATGACAAGAATTTTCAAGATTGCACATTTTCTAATCTGATAGATTCAACCGGGGATGCGGGCAATAGCCTTTTTAATATGACCAATATAAACAACGCAAGTCTAGAAGTATGTATGTGTGACGAGAATTGTTTACCTTATGGATCATTCCCGCCAGGGTATCTGAATATGTCATGTTCCCCAAGAATGTTGACAGTTCCAACAGCAACAATGAAATGGGTTTTTCCAGAAGAACAAGAGCAGACTTGAAGAGATTGTGAAAAACGTAAGGGTTTTTGTGGCTATGGTAGTCCCATTTCAGAGAACTTTGTTTGCTTTTGCCAGGATGGACCTCATTCAAAGCACTGCGCCCAAGGTATTATGTTTCCTTCAAATATCTATTTTTTTCTTTCTCAGCCTATAGTTTATATCTGTAACGATGCACATGTTTGAATGTGTGGAATTATAGGTCGAGCTGGTAAAATAGGAGTCGTCATAGTTGTTGCCATCGGAACCGTCGACTTGTTGATAGCTGCAACAGTGCTCATAGTTTATTATCGGAACTCAAGGCCTACTTCCGATGTGGAGCAATTCATTCATGACTACGCTGATGAAATGCCCCGCAGATATTCATATTCTCAATTGAAGAAGATCACCAGCAAGTTTACAGATAAATTGGGAGAAGGCAGTTTCGGTGTCGCGTATAAAGGAAGGCTCTCTAGTGGTAATATGGTTGCTGTAAAAATTCTTGATCGGTTGAGACAAAGTGAGAACCAGTTCATGAACGAAGTTGCCACCATCGGAAGGATCCACCATGTTAATTTGGTTCGGCTGATGGGTTATTGCTTCGAAGAACCTCGAAGCGCACTTGTCTATGAGTACATGTTAAATGAATCTCTGGATATGCTGCACCAGAGCTTTGGTATAGAAATTTAGGTCCTGTAACGGACAGGTCAGATGTTTACAGTTTTGGAATGGTGTTGCTGGAAATTGTTGGTGGAAGGAGGAATGTTGAAGAGCAGGTAAGCCGTTCCAGTCAATTTTATTTTCCAGAGTGGGTGTTCAAATTGATACAAAACGGGGAGTTAGAGAAGAGGTTATCAGGAATAACAAGAGAGAGATCGTGCAAAGGCGAAGAGAAGGAAAAGCGGCTAATAAAAGTAGGACTGTGGTGCATCCAACACAATTCTATAGATCGGTTAGGGATGAGTAGCGTGGTTCAAATGTTGGAAGGAAATGGTGATGACGTGGCTGCTCCTCCCTTCCCTTTCGCCTCCTTACCTTTACCGGAAGTGCCGTTCCTTTCATCTTCTCTAGAAGAATCGTCTATCATAGACTTTAGTAGCGCAAGTCATTAAAATAAATAATTAACTGGTGAAATGTAGAACACGTGTTTTGAAACTTCAGCCAGATTAGATTGTTCTTTTTATTATTCCAGCGAAAATTATGGAGAAAGCCATAGAATCTACAAATGTCAGCAGTATCATTGAAGTTTTTGTCCTTGATTGTGATAATTTTCTGGTTGCTTGAAAGTAAGGTTTTAGTCGTATTAAACTGGCTTAGTTTTCAAAGGTGTGCTAGCTATACAAATACTTGCAACTAAACTTTCTCCGACCACGCGAGAAAATGTCGTCTATTATTAAGCAGTCGTATTCAAATGAATTAGAAAATTAGAGGTGTCAAAGTTTTTAAAAATAATTTTTACCTTGAATTATTTTACTATGATGAGATAGATAATGCATCGAAGTTGCATTAATAATCAACTTGACAAAAATAATAATGTAATTTATCAAATGTATTTTTGGAAAAATAAAATAAAAATTTAATGGTGAATGAATAATTTATTATGGGAGTTATATAAATTACTTTTTGGAGGCTTTGGACAATCTTGGAGTTTAGATTATTGTGTTTCTCTTTTATTTTTTACAATTATGATTAGACTATTTTTTTAAATGACTTTCATTATTCTTGTATTGTTATTTGAACATTGAGGATAGAATGATCATATGTAATGGCATGTTAGAACACATAATTTGAATTTTGATCTCCAAAAGAAGAATGGAATGGAAAAAAAGACAAAATAATGGAACTTCTAAATATATTTGAAATAATGTGGTGGAAGGTGCAAGTTCTACATCATGAGCAATGGACAAGAATAATGCTTTCTATTCAGGACTAAGAAAATTAGAAGAGGGTAGGTAGGGAGGTCCTAAGGAAGGATAAAATCATTCAAGGATGCAAGAAAAAATAAAAATAGTGTTGGATGAACTCAACATTGGCATGTAAAGGGGTGGGTAAAGGAACCTGAATCCCAATATGGATTTTTGCATGGAGAAGCTTCCATGTAGCAAATTGGGAGTATAAGTGTGTGTTTTCTTGACAAATTTGAAGATTTATCTTGTTCCATTTAACCTAATTGAACTTACACTTCCAAACTAATTTTAGATGATATACAATGGGCAAGGAAAGTAGGATATTTTGTAAACCAACTTAAGGGGGAAGGTTTGTATGTTATGTCCATTAGGTTATCTCTAATATTTAAGGAAATTGGAATGGTGGAAAGTGGAAAGCATAGAGGTTGGGAAGGATAAGCTTCTAAAGTTCAATCACAAGTAACTTGTCTCTATAGCTAAGGTTATATCAAATTTGAGTTGGCACCATGATTTCCAATTTAAGCTTGTTAAATCCCACATGCCCCAAAACATTAGATGCCTTTCTTAAAACTTAAGTTAATGCATTATGGTTTTCCAATCAGTTGGATCAACAAGTTTCACTAGATAGAGGAAGTGGCAAAGATAAGTCCATGGCTATGGGACCAATCAAACCATGAGAATTTAGATGAGACCAATTTCCAAGAGTTACAAATGATGTTAAGGGGGTTAACCCAAGATTCTTAGAAAGGATAGATATCTAGATCTTACCATTCCAAGAAATTCTCCCATGGATTAATTCTTTGATAGTAGTAAATACATACAAAAATGATATGTATATCCAAAGAGTATCCTCCAAATCCCTCATAATATATTTGGTTGTAAACAAGACACATTAGGTATACAAGAACTAATGATATTAGGTATACAAGAACTAATAATACCTAAGCTCCCTTTCTCCTTCAAAAGGATGTACTATGACCAAGGTGTGATAGTCATGCCTTTCTAATTGCTTCATTTGACACACATTTAATTTTTAAATGGAAATGCCAAATGGGATGTTGAGGTGTCTAGAAATGGTGTCATTTTTCACCTCTTTCCATTCTTTAGGAATTCATGATGTATGGGATGTGGGATGTGTCATCAGGAATTAGCTTTCTGCATTATTGATTGAAATCCTAAGACCATATAGTAGCAGAGTACAGTCTGTACCCCATCCACTGTTGCCCGCCACGTGGCACAGTAGGGTCCCCATATTTCGTCCGCGTCCAACATATTCATCGGCGGTCAAAGCTTTAACCGACATCGACTATTTCACCCCAGCGGCCGACAGTCTTTCAAAATCCAACGACAGTTTAAATCTTCGGCGACTAAATAAATCCACCGGCAGACAGTTTATGAAAACCGATGAATCTTCATCATCGGCACCGAGAGGTAAATCTTCAATCCGACGGACAGTAGGAATCGAGCTGTCAATCGGAGATTCCGGCAAAGAACCCCCAGAAAGAATATTCCACAGCATCTTCCAAATTCCGTCGAATCCTTGACGGGCGTCAAATTCAGGCACAAGGCGTTTCATGGCCTGATGGCCATTTGAACGTCAACTTTAAAATCATGAATTGCTAACGTCATCCACGCATCAGCACTGCGTCATCACTTTCTAAAGAATTTTTCTACCACCTCCCATTGGCAGATTTGTTTTTTCAGGCCAACTTTGAAGCTTCATATCCTTGTCATTTTAACTCATTTTTTCAAGATTTTTTTTTTGATTTGGGCTAATTTTTCGTGCTTTACACAGTGGTGCAATAATTTTCTAGTTTTGGTGCCTAGTTTCTCTAGAATTTTCAGATTCTCATAGGTGTTGCTGCTTCGTCCTCATTTTGGAAACTTTGGGAGCTCATATCTTGCTCCTACGGTAACATTTTTGTGTGCAATTTTTTTTGAAAGTGTATTATTTTTCCTGTAATTTTTAGTGGTATGATTAGATTGATCTCATTTTGTACCAAAAATTGTACTTGATATTGTGGCCTATTTTGGCATCTGTAAGCACTAAGATCAAGTCTAGCTTGCTGTTTTTGGCATCTAGAAACTGTAAACGCACTAAATATAAAGTTCCAAATCAGATATGCTTGCGAGGTTTCTTGATTGAGTTATTTGGGGGGGTCTCTTGGTGCATTGCTTTGATCTGTTTGTTTTTGCTCTCTCATTCTCATGGATCATTCTAAGGTTCCTTTGCTCACATCATATAATTATTAAACATGGCATCAAAATCCATGGAATAATCTAATGATATAAGGTAACTCTCTATATGTTGAAAATAAGGTACCTAGACCTACTGATGATGAAAAAAAGTTAAAATGGATGATCAAACACGCCAAAGCTCTTGGGTGTCTTCGTAGACTAGTTTCTCAAGATTTGTTGTTCCAAATTGAATCATGTAAGAATTCTCATGAAGCTTTGGAAAAATTGAAAACATTGTATGGTACTACAGATGAAGTAAGAGGCTATAAAATTGATAATGATTTGACGAATCTTGGTCCTAAGAACTTTGACAACATCCAAGACTACATCACTAAGGTTAATGATCTAAGAGAGAAATGTAAAGCATGTGGAATTGATAAGAAGGACATCCAATTGGTGTACAATACAATGAACAAAAGCAAAAAAAGAGAGAAGAATATGACAAGAATAGACTGTATTCAATGTCAATGATATGATATGATTGTTATTGTTTCTACAATGAACAAAAGCACAAAAAAGAGAGAAGAATATGACAAGAATAGACTGTATTTAATGTCAATGATATGATATGATTGCTATTGTTTCCGATACCATGTTAGAATTGGCTATGGATGTCAAGATCTATGGACCAAATGGAAAGCACAAAAAGAGAGATGAATATGACAACAATAGACTATATTCAATGTCAATGATATGAGATGATTGTTTACAATGAGAGATTCCTTGGTTATATAGCCAAGGTGAGATGCAAGATGTCATAGGATTATGACAAGTGTCTTAATCATATGACATGAGACAACTAATCACACTTACCTAGGTTCACATGCAGTAGTTGTCAAAAGATAAGATAACAACTAATGACAATTAACATCTTCTAGAAAGATTTTTTCCTATGACCTAAGTAAACTTAACTAAGATGTAAATAAGTCCCCTAGTAATGAATTAACTAGGTAGAAGACTTTATTTACACCAACACCCCCCCTTAAGTGCAACTTAGGGAGTAGCAGATTATTATGCAAATGACACAAAGATGCAAGAATGGGTCCCAACTACTAGGCCATGTTAGGTACCCATGCACATATGCAATGCAATACAATCTCTCACAAATAGAAAAGGAGAAAACTTAGTGGGAAAAAACTCCTCCCCAAAAGAGAGATGAAAGACAAAAAGAAATTCTCTCAATGAAGAATGAGAAGGTAAAAACCCCATGTGAGGAAAAAAACCCCCCATAAGAGAGAAGTAGAAGAGAGACAAGGTAACTCCCCTCAATGTTGAGTCTCCTGCAATGATGGTAGAAGCTCGACATTGAATGCTGAGGATGATCCAATCTTGCCGAACAACGTTCCTCCTCTTAGGAAAAAACAAAACCATGGATGTATGTAGAATATCATGAAGATGGATGGTGTATGATGATGTCTCTGAAGCATGCACTCAAGTGTCTCTATGTTGATCCAGAAAGCTGCCACACTCCAAAAATGTGTTCTAGGCCACACTGCTGAAGAGGAAAATCCAACATCTAGTAGAGACTGATGTAGAGAAAAATCCAAAGACCAAGATATCCCCTCTGAAGACAAAGAAGCCTCCTCCAAATGTTGTCCAAAAGTATTCACACTCACGCCAAACTGTGAAGAATGATCATGTAGAGAATGAACAAGAGGGTCAAGGTGTTCCCTCAAAACAACTGAAGAAGGTGCATCTTCATCAAAGAGAAGATGAATGCTATCAATGATATCCCCCAAATTTGCAAGATGAGACTCCACAAACAAGTCTGAAATACCTATTAAGAAGTCATCACAAGTAGCCATATCTAGAAGACTATGTAAGTCCTGTTGCACTGAATCACTAGGAGCCAAGATTGTAGCAACACAAGCATCATCAAGTACAAAATTCAATGGAGGAGATGAAATGCATGGCTCAAGTATTGGATCTGATGTGAGTATGCCCAAGTTCAAAAAGCCAAATGTATCCTCTGAATCATGGTTCATATGATCAATAGTCGAAGGAACAATGTCACCATCAGAAGCAAACTATGCAAAGGTATACAACTAAGATGAATAATTAACCACCCTAGTAGCAATGATCTCTCTAGTCTCCAAGTCTCGAATGATGACAGAATCAGGAGTGAACTCCACAATTCTCCCATCTCCACCATGTGTAATCTGATAAATGGAAAGAAGATTGTTCGTCAAATGAGGAACACACAAGACATCCTGAAAAGTGTTGTCCCCAATGCTTATAGATCCCTTCCCAAGTACACTCATGTATGTATTGTTTCCCATCAAGCTAGGAGACATAGAAAAAGGATAAAATGAAGAGAATATAGACTGCGAAGATTCCATATGATGTGATGCTCCTGAATCTAGAAGCCATCTCCTTGATACTGGACCTAAAAGAGAACAAAGAGCTTGTCCTTTATATCCTGATGTAGATGTTTGACCTTTGTCCTTTTTAGACTATTTTGAAGTAGAAGGAGAAGAAGATTCAAACATTCTAGAAGGAAAATCAATGTGATTCCTTTTGAGAAAAGTTTTCAACTCATCAATATCCTTCTTATAACAATAATGTTCTTCATGTCCATCCTTCTTGCAATATGCACAAAAAATCCTCTCCTTCTTAGACGATTCTCCTTTTGAAGAAGATTTTTTCTTTGATTGATCTAAATGTGGATTTACTTGATCTGAATGTTGATTATTCTTCGCTTTCTTATGTTTCTTATCTGATTCTGATTCATTCACCTGACTAACCAACAATGCCTAAGATTTAGAAGTCTTGATGAGACCCATTGAAATAAGCTTTTTTGCTCATGTATCAACATCTCAGAAAATGATGCAAATGAAGGTGTAGTATATGCAGACCCCATAGTCAATCTATGAGTATGAAAGCTAGAAACAAAAGAAGCATAATTAGGACCAATTTTTTTCATTGTATTGTACACCAACTGAATGTCCTTCTTATCGATTCCACATGCTTTACATTGCTCTCTTAGATCATTAACCTTAGTGATGTAGTCTTGGATGTTGTCAAAGTTCTTAGGATCAAGATTCATCAAATCATTATCAATTTGATAGTCTCTTACTTCATCTATAGTGCCATATAATGTTTTCAATTTTTCTCAAGCTTCATGAGAATTTTTACATGATTCAATTTGGAACAAAAAATCTTGAGAAACAAGTCTACTAAGACACCCAAGAGCTTTGGCATGTTTGATCATCCATTTTAACTTTTCTCCTCATCAATAGGTTCAGGTACCTTATTTTCAACATATAGAGAGTGACCTTCTATCATTAGAATACTCCATGCATTTTGATGCCATGTTGAATAATTATATGATGTGAGCAAAGGAACCTTAGAATGATCCATGAGAATGAGAGAGAAAAAACAAAAAACTCAAAGACAATGCACCAAGAAACCCCCCTAAAATAACTCAATCAAGAAACCCCCCAAGCAATATCTGATTTGGCACTTTATATTTATTGCGTTTACAATTACTAGATGCCAAAAACAACAAGCTATACTTGATATTAGTGCTTACAAATGCCAAAATAGGCCATAGTATCAAGTATAATTTTTGGTACAAAATGAGATCAAATTGATCATACCATTGAGAAGTACACAAAAAATCATGCACTTTCAAAAAAAACTGCACACAAAAATGTTACTGTAGGAGCAAGATATGAGCTCTTGAAGTTCCCAAAATGAGGATGAAGCAGCAACACCTGTGAGAATCTACAATTTATGGAAAAACTAGGCACCAAAACTAGAAACTAATTATACCACTATGTAGAGCACGAAATTCTAGCCAAAATAAAAAAAATTGCTCAAAAAAAGGAGTAAGAATGAGCAAGATATTAAGCTTCAAAGTTTTCCTATGAAAATGAAAATGCAAATGGTAAAGGGGAGAATTTTTTTTGAAAATGTTGACGTGTTGCTGATGTGTGGCTGACGTCAGCAACTCACGTGGTTAAACTTGATGGTCATGCAAAAGTCAAAAAAGAATATTCTATACACTGCTAACGAAATATTCTCCTGGGAATATTCTGAGATAATCGTCACCGGTTGGAAATTTTGCTTTTCGCCAGATTTTTTAATGAACGACCACCGCTTTTTGAAATCTGTCAGAATTTGGAGGGTCCGCGTGGGTGGATGAAAGAAAGTGGTTAGGTTTTTTTGAATGGCGGGTGCTGCGGGGGCCACGACCAATAGGCCACGTGGCAGACGGTGAGCGCATCTGCGGGTACAGAGGTTTGCGCATGGCAAGTAAAGTACCTATGAGGGTACTGCACTCTGCAGTACTTACAAAATGTCCGTAGAAAATCTAATGCTTTTTTTTCTTTGATTTACAATAAAATCTTTTCAGAAAAATCAATACCTAGATTTTTTAAAATTTTTCTAAAAAAAAATTCAAAAATATTTCAATGGGATTAAATATATTTTTTAACAAAAAAATGTATTGTCGACAATAATGATGCCTTGGGGGCCGTACGATTCTTTAGGAAATTTTTTTTTGCCTCACTGGACAATTGCTCCTAAATGGACGAATAGACAGTCAATCTTAGGGTTTTTGGCCCTTCTGGACATGATGGCAGAGTCAGATTTGACCCAAAATACTTCAAAATTGCAGATACCTTCTGGATCTGGCAACCACACTTCAACTTCAAACCCTCCTAGATTTGGCCTCGTATGTCTGATTTGGACGAAACAAAAGGAAAAATTGACTTTCTTGAACCTTCCAAACACAATGGTGAGCTTAGATTTGCACCAACAAGCTTCAATATGAACCTGCAATAAAGAGTAAAAAATGCAACTCCCCCAATTCTAACATGGTATTAGAGCGGTGTTAGAATTGGCTATGGATGCCAAGATCTATGGACCAAATGGAAAGCATAAGAAAAGAGAGATTGAATATGACAAGAATAAATTGTATTCAATGTCAATGATATGATATGATTATTATTATTTCTACAATGAGAGACCCCTTGGTTATATAGCCAAGGTGAGAACATAGAAGGTCATAAGATTATGACAAGTGTCGTAATCTTATGACATGAGACAACTATGAAAAACTATCACTCCACCTAAGGTAGAGAGATAATCACATGATGTGTCCACAAAAGGTGGAAGTGATAAAGTAATGACATGTCAAGTCCACCAAAAGTGGAAATTCTCCAACAACCTCCTATGTGGTCCCTAAGTAAACTTAACTAAGGTGTAATTATGAATTAGGAAAAGGTACAACACTTTTAATTACACCAAAACCCCCCCTTAAGTGCTACTTAGGGAGTGGAAAATTATTATGCAAATGACACAAAGATGCAAAGATGGGTCCCGAATACTAGGCCATGTTAGGTACCCATGTACAATGCAATGCAATGACAAAGAAATCTCTCACAAACGAGAAAAGGAGAAAACCCAGTGGGACAAAACTCCTCCCCAAAAGAGAGATGAAATACAAAAAAGAAATGCTCTCAATGAAGAATGAGAAGGTAAAAACCCCATGTGAGGAAAAAGACCCCCCCATAAGAGAGAAGTAGAAGAGAGACAAGGTAGCCCCCCCTCAATGTTGAGTCGCTTGCAATTATGGTAGAAGCTCGACATTGAATGCTGAAGATGATCCAATCTCGTCAAACAATGTTCCTCCAGAAGGAAGAAACAAAACCATGGATTTATGCAGGATATCAAGAATATGGATGATGTATGATGTCTTTGAATCATGCTCAAGTATCTCCATGTCGATGCAGAAAGCTGACACACTCCAATTAGGCGTTCTAGGCCATGCTGCTGAAGAGGGAAATCCAACATCAAGTAGAGATGAATGTAGAACATGATCCAAAGAAAAAGATATCCCCTCTAAAGACAAAGAAGCCTCCTCCAAATTCTGTCCAAAAGTATCCACACTCACGCTAAACTGTGAAGAATGATCATGTAGAGAATGAACAAGAGGTTCAAAGTGTTCCCTCACAACAACTAAAGAAGGTGCATCTTCATTAAAGAGAAGATGAATGCTATCAATATTTTCCTCCAAATCTACAAGATGAGACTCCACAACCAAGTCTGAAATACCTATCAAGAAGTCATCACAAGTAGCCATATCTAGAAGACTATGAGGATCCTGCTGCACTGAATCACAAGGAGCCAAAACTGTAGCAACACAAGCATCATCAGGTATAACAGTCGATGGAGGAGATGAAATGCATGGCTCAAGGACTGGATCTGATGTGAGAACTCCCAAGCTCAAAAATCCAAATTTCTCCTCTGAATTATGATTTTGATCAATAGTCATAGGAACAATATCATCATCAGAAGCAAACTTTGCTAAGGTATACAACCGAGATGAATGATCAACCACCCCAGTAGTAATGATCTCTCTAGTCTTCAGGTCTCGAATGATAACTGAATTAGGAGTGAACTCCACAGTTCTCCCATCTCCACCATGTGTAATCTGATAAATGGAAAGAAGATTGTTCGTCAAATGAGGAACACACAAGACATCTTGAAAAGTGTTGTCCCCAATGCTAATAGATCCCTTCCTTGTTACACTCATGTATGTATTGTTTCCCATCAAGATAGGATACATAGTACATGGCAACAATGAAGAGAAGACAGTCTGTGAAGATGCCATATGATGTGATGCTCTTGAATCTAGAAGCCATCTCCCTGATCCTGGACCTGAATGAGCACAAAGAGCTTGTCCTTTATATCCTAATGTAGATGTTTGACCTTTGTCCTTTTTAGAACATTTTGAAGTAGAAGGAGAAGAAGATTCAGACATTCTAGAAGGAAAAATCAATGTGATTCCTTTTGAGAAGAGTTTTCAACTCATCAATATCCTTCTTATAACAATAATGTTCTTCATGTCCATCCTTCTTGCAATATGCACAAAAAGGCCTCTCCTTCTTAGATGATTCTCCTTTTGAAGATGATTTTTTCTTTGATTGATCTAAATGTGGATTTACTTGATTTGAATGTTGATTACTCTTTGCTTTCTTATGTTTCTTATCTGATTCTGATTCTTTCACCTGACTAACCAACAATGCCTAAGATTTAGAAGTCTTGATGAGACCCAGGGTATGTGCAAGATCATCATGGAAAAATAGGCCCTTAAGTGGCAAAAAATTCAAAAAAATTAGAGTTAGGAAACTTGACGTAAAAATTTGAATAAGTTATCTATATTATTTCAAAAATATGTAAGAATAGAATCTATAGAAAATTGAATTTAGTTTCTAAACTACTAGGTTTGTTTAAAAAAATAATAAATTATTTGGTGAAAATTTGAAATTTCAATGCAAGTAGTACTTAAATTTCAGGAAAGATAAGAAGTAGGTGTCCGACCACCCTAACCATAATAAAATGATAATATTTTTTATAATATTTTAGATATAAGTAGAGGACTCATGTCGATGTGATGCATATTTTTTGTAATTTTTTTTCCAAGTAAATAATTAATTATGAATTTTTATTACAACTTTCAAAAAATATAAAAACTCATATGTCGACCACCTCTTGGTCAAAAGTTCATGAAATTCAATTTTTTTTTTTTTAATCCTATAGTATATGGAGCAGAATGTGACACATGTTTTGGATTCAAAAATTTGATACCATTTTGAAAGCTATAGATGTTTTTCAATCAGCCTATCAATCAAGTCTTTAGTCATAATTCAAATAGAAAATGAATAATAATTACTTATTGAATTCAAAGTAAAACATAATTTATATTGGTGGAAAGCTGAGAATCTCATTTAAAACCCTTTTCGCTTCATCAATTTTGGGTAAAAAAGTCATCAGCCACATACCCACCATATTGCCACTTTTTGGCCCATCATGATCCTGCACATACCCCCCATTGAGATAAGCTTTTGTTGCTCATGTATCAACATCTCAGAAAATGATGCAAATGAAGGTGTAGTATATGTAGACCCCATAGTCAATGTATGAGTATGAAAGCTAGAAACAAAAGAAGCATAATCAGGACCAAGTTTGTTCATTGTATTGTACACCAACTGGATTTCCTTCTTATCAATTCCACATGCTTTACATTGCTCTCTTAGATCATTAACGTTAGTGATGTAGTCCTGGATGTTTTAAAAGTTCTTAGGATCAAGATTCATCAAATCATTATCAATTTGATAGCCTCTTACTTCATCTCTAGTACCATTTAATGTTTTCAATTTTTCCCAAGCTTCATGAGAATTTTTACATGATTCAATTTGGAACAACAAATCTTGAGAAACAAGTCTATGAAGACACCCAAGAGCTTTGGTATGTTTGATCATCCATTTTAACTTTTTATCTGCATCTGTAGGTTCAGGCACCTTATTTTCAACATATAGAGAGTGACCTTCTATCATTAGAATATTCCATACAGTTTGATGCCATGTTGAATAATTATATGATGTGAGCAAAACAACCTTAGAATGATCCATGAGAATTATAGAGAAAAAACAAACAAATCAAAGCAATGCACTAAGAGAGACCCCCCCCAAATCACTCAATCAAGAAACCCCCCAAGCAATATCTGATTTGGCACTTTATATTTAGTGCATTTACGATTGCTAGATGCCAAGAACAACAAGCTAGACTTAATCTTAGTGCTTATAGATGCCAAAATAGGCCACAATATCAAGTACAATTTTTGGTACAAAATGAGATCATTCTAATCATACCAATAAAAAGTACAGGAAAAATCATGCACTTTAAAAAAAATTGCACTAAAAAATGTTACCGTAGGAGCAAGATATGAGCTCCCGAAGTTCTCAAAATGAGGACGAAGCAACAACACCTGTGAGAATCTGCAATTTCTGGAAAAACCAGGCACCAAAACCAGAGACCGATTGCACCAATGTGTAGAGCACGAAAAATTAGCACAAATAAAAAAAAATGCTCAAAAAAAGGAGTCAAAATGGCTGAGATATGGAGCTTCAAAATTTTCCTTCAAAAATCAAAATGCAAACCGTGAGGGGGCAAAAATTTCAAAACTGTGTTGACGTTGCTGATGTCAGCAAAACATGGTTTAAATTTGACATCCTGTGGCTCGTCACGGAATATACTCATGCCGAAATATTCTTTCAATTGGAATATACCTTGGCTTCACCGGAATATTCACGTAGACCCTAAATCTGCATTTTGCTCAAAAACAAACAAGCATGAGTATTGTTAAATCAAGCAAAATCAAATATAGAATCCATATGAAATATAGAATCATGCTTCATAATGCAATCCAAACAACAAAATATCAACTAAACTAAGTGAAAGCATAAAGAAGCAAGAATCCAACTCTATCTCATATTGGATTGGTGTCACATGTGCTAGTGACCCTTTCCCAATCCTTGATTGATAAGCTTAAGATGATGAAATTGCTATTGATATGGAGATGCTAAGTAGACAAGATCAAATCTCAAATGAAGAGAGTGACCTTGCAAGAGATTGTGGAGGATTTGCTCAAAGATGAAGCACCTATTTAAAGATTTTCAAAATGCTAAGTGTTGAAGAGGGACCAATGTGGGATCAAAAACAAGCCAATGAGTTGAGGACACTTGTCATCATGTGATTAGTTGATGTATATGCAAGATTTGGGAAGAGTGCCCAAGAGGGGGAATTTTGAATTCAAATTTGCAATAAATTTTGAGAGGGGGACAAGAAAGGAGAGCAATAAATGCCCTGTTTGACTTGTCATGTTGAGGGAAAATGAGGTTTTAATAAATCAATAAAATTGATTTATTGTGCAAGTGGCTAGATCTAGATAATGCAAGTGGGATGTGATTAGCATTAGATTAGGATTAGATGAAGATTATGCTGATTTAATGCTGATTAGGTGAGTTGACATTTTGGACTTAAATTTCTAATTTATTTAAATCAGAAAAGGATGAAATATGATTTAGAATTTGATTTAAATGAAGTCCTGATTTATTTAATTAAGTGAATGATGCAAGATGAAGGTTGAATGATAAGGTTTATTTGATAAATGAATGGATGAAAATGCACTTGATTAATTGATGAATGGTCCTAATGTGACATCTAATTTGACTGAATTCGATCGGATGCATAATGTAAAATTTGCATGTCTACATTTTTCCCCTCTTTGAAGCAATGTACTTGTTGCGTTGGTTCAAAGAATAACTTGCTGCAATCGAAATTTAAAAAATTTCATGATTTTTTGAGATGCCCCAGCGGAAAGAAGTACACTGGTACATTGCCCCCTCGAGAGATCGAGCGAAAAGATTCGGTTTGAGGGTCGATCTCGCGATAAAGAGGTTCAAAATGGGTGATTATGGATGACGATGCAAATGAGATGATTTTAAGATGCTTAGAATAACAAATCTATATTATTCTAAACAAATTAAATGATGATATGATATGAGATGGATGAGATTGATGATGTGATATGCTATGATTATGCCATGGATGATTTATGATATGCTTAGACTAACAGATCTATATTATGATGATGATATGCAATGCATGTGAAATGATCGATGTTTCCTATGATGTATGATATGAATGATATGTGGTATGCAGTTTATTGATGGTTTGTAGATGCAGGATGGATGCATGATGGATGCATGACAGATGCATGATGTTAGTGCAGGAATGAGATGATGTGAGGATCCAACAAGTCCATGATTGGTCAAGACTTTATTAGAGATGATGATGATGATAGACTGAGATGGTTGCTATCAAGGATTAGGATTTTCAAAGTCCTTACTTTATGTTTGATAACACTTCATTACGATGCATCGAGGTATAAGACCGAGATGGCGTTGTACTTAGTGTGATGGGGTGGCTTCGACAAATAGATAGGAGTATTCATGTTCACACTTGACATACAAAAACCTTGCTAGGATGGACTTTAGAAGTTTCAAACATCTCAGACCAAAAAACAGAGAGGTATAACCAATCAATGCAATAGTTAACAAGCCATCCAAAACATCCTCTATACATATCTAACAAAGCAAGTATTAAGCTAAGTTATTTTACAAGAGCGTCCAGCTTAAGCATAGCAAACGAATGTCGCGTTGCCCCATTCTATTTCTCCTAAATCCTACGTTTTGTGATTATCATATGAAAGTCAGAATAGCTCACAGATAAGTCAAAGATAAGACCGAGTGGGGCAAAGCGGGACTGGTATGCTTCCAGTACATTTGTGGAGGATGTGTTTTAAGGTGATGGTGAGAGCTTGTGCCGAGATAATGCCCATTGTAGGAAGGATTCATCCTAGGACATGTTAGTGGATGGCGGCACGTCATTTCGTTTATGAGGGATGATTGATATGGGACAAACTCAGATGATGGTGTTACCGATATGAAGAGATGACCAATTTGTTTACGTACTGACTTAGACTTGAGACTTGACGCTTTTGAGTTTTGCTTTTAACCTGCTAGACTTGTTTCTAACTATTTCACCAAAGGTTGATGATGACGATCGATCTATTATGAATGGTGTTTATTGCGGGTGCAAGCGAGATGAGGCGGATGGATTTTTTCAAAGATTTGGATGTTTTTGGAGTTTTGAAATGTTTTTGAGGCTGTTTTTGGTAATTTTTTGAGGTTTTACAAATGTTTTGATTTTATGT
>VDFB02244491.1:0-12524 GCA_007258455.2 Sequoia sempervirens | reverse complement strand
AAAACCGAAATAGACCCACCAGAGTAAAACATGTCTTTTGATGATTTTGACTTGACCAGTGTGATCATGAAGTCAATTAATCCTATCAAGATCATTTTCCATCGTTTTCGGGAAGGTCCTATTTTCAGGGGTTTCCCTAAAAATAGGGATACGAAACCCTAATTTTCGATTTTTCAGAATTTTGCACATATGTTCCTTGACAGAAACCCACAAAAACCCTATGTTTGGTTTGACCTAAAACATACTTTTGACGGAATTTTTACATGATTTAGCTCAATTTAAGCAGAATGACAAAAATTTATTTTGGGTACAACAAAGTGCAACAAATTTGTAGGCCATCAAGCATGTCAATGCACTGAAAATCAGTCTACCACTTCACATGGAGGGGAAAGAAGAAATTAGTTTATATAAGAGGACAATGAGAGTGTAAACTCTCCATCAAAACATGTTGTTCCAAAAGTTGGTGAATCTCTTATGGTAAGGAGAAAATTGATTAAAGTTCCTATGGTGAAGGAACCTCCACAAAGGAAATCTCTCTTCAAAACTACATGTAAGTCTCAAGGTAAATTTTACAAAGTTGTTGTTGATTCGGATAGTACAAATAATTTGGTTTCCCTTGAGATGGTAGAGAAGTTGAAACTGAAAAGAATAACACATCCCACTCCTTACAAGGTCTCCCGGTTGAATAAGGGACAACAGGTCCTAGTAGATGAACAAAGTTGGGTGGAATTTCACATAGGAGGGTACAAGGATAATATTTTGTGTGACATCATCCCTATGGATGTTTGTCATTTTCTTTTAGGGAGTCCTTGGAAATATGATAGGAAGGCCAAGCATGATGTGAGAAAGAACACTTATGTTATTGAAAAGGATGGGATCTCATTCACTCTCACACCATTACAAGATGAGGACAAAGCTACACATGAAGGCCCTAGTGTGATGTTGGTCAATGAGAAGGAGTTTTTAAAGACCTTGGAAGAGGAGAATGTGGGATTTTCTATCATAGTAAGGCCTAAATCTGTCATAATAGTAGAAAGGAAAGAGGATTTTCCTTTGGAGATAGACACATTGTTGAAGAAGTATGTTGATATAGTGGTTGATGAGATTCCCAACACCTTGCCACCTATGAGGGACATTAGCCATCACATAGATTTCATTCCTGGGGCTATTTTTCCCAACAAAGTTGCATATAAGATGACTCCACAGAAAAATGAAGAGATAAGAAGACAAGTGCAAGAACTTCTTGACAAGGAGCTGATTAGGGAGAATTTGAGTCCTTGTGTTGTTCCCACAGTTCTAGCACCAAAGAAAGGTGGTGAGTGGAGGATGTGCACTGATTCCAAGGCCATCAACAAGATTACAATAAGGTATAGGTTTCCCAGTCCAAGAATTGAAGATCTAACAGATTGTTTGGGGGTGCATGTTACTTTTCCAAGATTGATCTCAAGAGTGGTTACCACCAAATTAGAATCAGACCTGGTGATGAATGGAAAACAACCTTCAATACAAATGAAGGGTTGTATGAATGGATGGTAATGCCTTTTGGTTTGTCAAATGTCCCTAGTACTTTCATGCGCTTGATGAATGAGGTGCTTAAACCTTTCATTGGTAAGCTTGTGGTAGTGTATCTTGATGATATTCTTATTTTTAGCAAGACTAAAGAGGAACATTTGCAGCATTTAGATTTCGTTTTGAGGAGGTTGCATGAGGAAAAGCTAATGATAAAATTGAAGAAGTGTGAGTTTTTCAAAATAGAGTTGGTTTACCTTAGCTTTGTGGTCACCAATGGCACTTTGAAGATGGATCCAAGTAAGGTTGAGGCTATCCTAAGCTGGCCTACAACAAAATCAGTGGCTGAGGTAAGGAGTTTCCATGGTTTGGCTAGTTTCTATAGAAAATTCATAAGAGGTTTCAATCATGTGTGTGCTCCTATGATTGATACAATAAAGGGTGATAAAAGAAAGAGGTTTGTTTGGTCTCATGAGGTTGATAGGAGTTTTGAATATTTGAAAAATAAAGTTGTTGAGCAGCCCATATTGACTTTACCTAGCTTTGATAAGGTCTTTACCATTGAGTGTGATGCAAGTGGTCATGCTATAGGTGTTGTCCTAAGTCAAGAAAATAGACCTATTGTCTTTTTCAGTGAAAAATTGAATGAAGCCAAGAAAAAGTATTCTTCTTATGTGTTGGCGTGGTTTTGTGGCCAGCACCAAACAGCTAAACAAAATAGTCAGAAGGCTACTCCGTTCTCTCTTGATCAAAGTATTACGTGTGCTAAGATTGCGAGATAGATCCACCACGTTCAACTCCAAGGTTCAAATACTTAGAATACCCTCGAGTTAGTTGATGTGTATTGCTGTGTTCTTCTGAGGGACTTACACAATTGTTGGGCTTCTTGCAGTTAATAGTAGATGGATGATTTGAAGGGGATTTTGTGCATATGATTTGGCGTTGAGGTATGGATTTTCCTAAAACTAACCGAGAATGTGCAGAATGTAAATAAGTGTAGAGCCTAAGAAGTTTACGTTCTATTCTAAATGCAAGATATGTATTGGAGCTCACATTCCGATAGACTTCAATAGAATTTAAGCCTAGCCTCCACGTCCGGACGGCTTGACAAAATCGATTGCAATCTTCAAAGGGATAGCAAAGGATGTTAGGATTATAACTTAGCATACATACACCATCAAAGCAGCATATAAGTATACAAATCACAATGAAGTTAAACTCAAGATAATTTCGATTGGACCACGCGCCAAGGCGGACTTATCATCAACAAATAGCTAGTGGTATGGAGATAAAGCAAGCTACCTCAATAAAACACCACACATCAAAGTAAACTACTTGCAGGAGATGAAAATTATGCTACTTGGATCCGAAAGGAAGAAGAGACCTTGCTAGCTATTCATGACAAAGATGAATTCCACCATCAATGAAAAGATCTATTATCATGAAAGTGTTACACAACAATCTCCACAAAAGTTTTCAAAGGGAAAACTTTCTTTCTTCTCCACACTATGCAAAATGTCTACTATGCTCTACCCTCTAGCTCTAGTTCTAATGCTAATGTCTGATCCGATGTCTCCTCTAATTTCTAGTTTCTAATGCCTTACAAATGAGGGGGACTCCTCCTTTTATAGATAGCCAAGTCCCAAAAGACGGCTAGGGTTACAATCAATAGAGTGGCTAAGATCGTGCCACCTCAGCCCTAACCCTAAAAACTGCCAGAATGGGGAGTGGTGTAATAAATGAACAAAGATTCCCACTCACTCCCAAAAATAGAAAAGGCAATAAATGCCCACAATTAGTCTTCTAGAAGATCCTCGTCCAGCAGTGTGTTCCCATTCTCCTTCTCCCTAGCTGCAAACTCAACAAATCTGCCAAGTACAGCCTCAACTACCTGAACTAAAATGGGTGGAACACAGTCTAACTGGAACTCTAGCAACGTGACTGATGTCTCATGCCGTGTACATGACTTTCTCCAAGCAACCAAGGAATCCTGCGTGCTCTGGATCAAGGCGGAGAAAGCGGAGGTGTTCTCAAAGTCATCATGTGTGAAAGTCTTCACCTCTGAAAAGAAAGGTACCAGCCTACCCCTCAAATTATCAACATTTATCTCATCTGGATTCAACCGCCTAGCAAACATGGCCTCAAAAGTATTTTGAACTCCATCAATGACATTGGCCATGGCCTTATGTATCCTGGCTGAATCCGCCTGTGCCGCGTCGAAGAAACCACGCCCCGTGATTGCTGAAGAATACCATCTAGAAAAATCATATCTGTCATTCTCCTGAATGACACCTCCATCAATCAGCAATCGTAACGGAACATGCCTCAATGCCTCAAGACGCTGAATTACCTTGCTTTGATAGACAAAAGTATCTCCCCAAGCATGATCAACTGCCTCCATCCGTGCCAAAATACTAGAGGCCTGCTGAAAAGCAGAAGCAAGGTCCTCATAAACTTCTCTGTCTCGGCACGAACTCCTGTGACCCACTTGTCTGCTTCCTGTGCCATTTTCCCTAACTCCATCAAGCCACTGATCGACTCCCTAGGTATCTCTGTTGGAGGCTCTATCACTTTGGGAATCTCCACGACCTCGAGGAAGCGAGACGGAGTTGATGTACATATCCAATCAAGGCCTTGTGTTCTCTTTTCAACTTCTTATACTTCCCTTCCTTCTTGAATAACCTATCTTTGAGGGCGAGGTAGGAGTTATCACAGTCCTCTACAATCTGCGCACCAGTGGGGCGTCCTAAATCCAAAGTTGTGACCACGTAATTCTCTGGCAATGCTTCATCTCGGTCACAATCAACCTGTGGCACGGCTACATGAAGGGTGCGAGAGCCATCCTCATTTGTTGATATCCTCAAAAATTTTCGTGCTCTCTTCTTCTGTGGAGGTGCACTGATCCTGTTCAAGAACTCTTCCATTTCAACTGTTGGATCAATCTCCTCGCTGGGGCTTCTCCTCGTCCTATCCCTGAGCCAATCAGGTACTGTATATTGTATATCAAAGGGCTGCTGCTCCTGTGCCTCTACCTCTCTAACTTGCTCAATCTCTACATCATTAAAGAGGCTCATTATCCTCAAGTGGCTGAGTGTCCCCTGAAACTATATCATCATCATCCTCCATAGCTGCCTCTAACTCCTGCTGAAACTGAGGGTCAGTAATAGTCCCCTCATCATCCTGCTGATCAACCCTACTAGGTGCGTTGACACTCTGGCCAACCGACTCCCTCCGTGGAGGCTGATTATTCTCCTGTACTACTTGCACCTGATTCAACGCATTCCTCTGATCAGCAAACAAAGAAACCTCCTGGATACTTGGAGAACGTGTCTCCAATGGTGTGGGTGACTGAACTACAACTCGTGGAGGCTCTGGCTGAATAGGCTCTTGCCGAACTGGCTCCTTCCTTCTGGACTCTGGACCTCGTGTGATTTGTTTCTTCCTACCGGTGGTGGGTGTCCTATGATCTCCCATCAAGTTGTAAGTCAAAGCAATTGACCTACTCTTCAACCTGTTCACTCGCCTGTCAACCCATGCTCTAGTAAATGTCAAGACTGGAATAGAAAGTGTATCCAAGTCAGCAACCTCTAGTTCTGACCAATCTGGGAGCAGAAGTGGAGTATCTCTCACTGCTGCATAGTCTGGATGGACAACGTCCATATCTTCATTCACCTGGTCTGGAACCGGAACAACTTCACACTCCCTGATCAAAGTAATTGGCAACCGAGAGAACATCCTTTTCCTGACCTCAATCTCAACTGATGCATCAGCCCAATAGTCCTCAATATTTGCCTTATGTTTAAATTCTTCTGACAGTACCCATTTGATATTGTGATGTGGATCATAGTGCTGTCGGCTGGTGTGATATGAAAAGTGATAAAACTGAAGCTCACTCTCGGCTTCTCTGGCTGCCTGTATTGAGGGACACACCTCATCCGAGTTCCCATGACAATTGGGAATTCAACACCTCCTTCTTCTTTTGAATTTTATCATAGGCAAGCAATTGCCTAGATATCTCTAACAGCAAGATTCTATCGGTTGGGTACTTAGGCAGCCTATATGGATATGATGAAAAACCTTGCAGCCTTATGTAAGAAAATTTCGGAAATTGTATGAACTAGCACCCATACCTTTCAATCAGCTCTTGGGCCTCTCTCGAGATTCTGTGATGTAACCGCTCCTGAAGCAATCTCGTGATGTGCATGGTGAAGGTGTCATTGACACGCTTGTAATGGGTGGTACTTGCCAGATGTAGCTGCAGACAAGCCTCATGAATCTTGAATTGGTGGGAGCCACAACCAACAGGTTCCTTGTAAGAAATCCCCCTATATTTCGTCATACGAGCCAGCATATAGATGATGTAGGAGCTCATATAAAATGTCTTAGATCCTTCTCAAGCTCAAGAGTACACTTTCCGTGCAAATTGTCACTGATCATCACAGCCCAGTTGACATAATCTTTCCCTTCCAGCACGAGGTTGATATAATAAAACATCCAAGGCTCAAAAATGAATGATTGTGCACAACCACCAACTCTGCTCAGCATCATAATGAGATCACAATATTCTTGCTTCAAGTCATCCGCTATGATTTGCTTCGGCAGCTTTGTACGAGAAGGTCTGGGATTGCTCATCCAATGAGTGTTGATTGTCTCCGTGCATCGCTCGAATGCAGAAGCATACATCTGCTCAGCTCGCTCTCTGGATTTGTAAACCATGTTCCTATGCATTGGAATCCCAAAAGCTTCACCAATGGCGGCAGGAGTAAGATTGGCTAGCACTTGGCCATCTGGTGACATGATCGATCTGTGATCCTTCTCGTAATGGTGGTGCACTCCATCGCTGACTCAGAACAACTGAATGTTTGGTAGGAAACCGGTACAAGCGCATATAATCGCTTGAACAATGTTGTGAAGTGGTGGCGTCGATGATTTTCGATACGGCGATACGTTCTTGAAGGTCTCTAGGTTGTGAGAAGCCCAAGTTGGTGTCTGCGTCGACGCCTTCAAAATGAACTTTGATTACGGCATGAGATATCTTACTCGGCTTCTTGATCCGCACTGGATGCACCATTATTATCTTTGCCGATTAAGCCCGCCCCTTTCGGCCATCGCAACCTGACAAAGCGTTCATCAGCAAATTTAATTTATAAAATAAATAAGACGGTATTAATTAGGCTTCAAGAACGAGAGTTGCAATGACTTTTCTTTTCACAAAACCTCGGCTTCTTCTCACGATAAAATAGAGGCTTCAACACTTAGAAAAGGTCTCTAAGTAAACTTTAGTGACTTCCCTACTTCAATCAGCAATCTTCAATCTTTAATAGAATCGCCCACTAGTAATCAGCAACGAAAAACTTTGGCAGATTTGTATTTCGCACTTGGCAAGTGCGCACCTCACAAGCAACTTTGAATTCACACTTTTTCAATCAACAAGTTCGCACCTCTTAAACTCTTTGAAATTCCTCCCCTCAAGGCGTCTTTCTCAGCTTTGGCAACTTCCAATCAGCAACAAATCAAGCTCCAGCAATCAGCAAGTGCGCACCTTCAAAAGTTGCAACTTTAAACTTCAGCAATAACTTCGAACTCCAGCAAACTCCCCTTTGAAATTCAAATTTCTCCACTTCAAATTTTGGAAACCAACTCAAGTCAAGTCGTCCCTCTTAGCTCTACTTCAGCAACACCTCAGCCTAAAAAAAATTCGAACTCCTCAAGCCTCAGCAATGCTTCGCAACAATCTTCACTTAGAGCAAATTCGTACTTCTCCAACTGTGAAAAACAAGTGAGAAACGTCTGAATTTTATAGCCAAAGTCGAATTCTAGGAGGAGTTAAGTATAGGAAGTGCATTAAACTTCCACTACTCCACTTCAAGAATTCGAATTTCCCTCTCTGGTGTTTCTAACACTTGTCTCTCGACGTCAGGAATCTTGCTTTTCTAGAAACTCGACTTTGACTGGCATCTTTGAATTTATTTTCAAAAAATTTGATTCAAATTCATCTTTTTAATTCACCAGCCGGAGCTCTGTCACTTGAATTCGAATTTAACTCCTCCTCAGCTCTGGAAAATTCATCATCGAAGAATTCCATCAAAATCATTTAGGCAACTCATTTCGAATTCACCATTCGGAGAAATTCATTTTGAAAACACATTTTATTCATCTTGCCTTAGAGAATTTTGAATTTTCCCTTAGGAAAATTCACAATTTGAGCACTGATCAAATTCTTCACTGAAAAAGTGTTGGCGAAGTGCGGAAGACATAGAAATCCATCTATCATGACAAATGTTTAGTACCCAGAAGAGAATTTTCTCCAGAATGCTTCGAATCCATGGGTACCCAACGAACGGGTTCATTTAATTTTTAAATTTTAAACCTTAGAAAATATTATTCTATCAAATTAAATCCATTCTTCGCCAGTGATCATCCTGTGTTGCTCTCACTTGAGAAATTCTATCAATTCATCCTGCATTATCATCCATATCTGACTTCATCCCTGAAAAATTTTCCGGTGTTCTAAGAAGAAAATTCATCACCTTGAGTTCTAGGCGTATTTTCTAAGAAGAAAATATTTTTGCCTTAGAAAATATTTTAAATCACCTTGCACTCTGAAATTTTGCCTTAGAAAATTTTATTCGTTTGCCAGTGAGAAGAACATCAACTTCACTTAGAAAAATTTTCATAGACTAAGTCCATGGTAGTTGGACCATGCATGTCCACTTCACCACCAATTTTACCATTTAGCCCAAGTATGAACTTTCTGATGCGGAATCGTTCATCCTTATGGTAAATCGGAACATACCGAAGGAGTCTTGTGAACTTTTCCCAGTATTCATGTACTGACATAGTTCCTTGTTTTAATTCTTGGAAGTCAGAAAGTTTCTGATCATAAAATAATTGTGGTAACCACCGCTTACGGAAGATTTCCACAAATTCTCCCCACGTCAATTTCCAAGAACTTATATCCAACTCCAATTTCTTGTTCATCCACCAATTTGAGGCTTCCCCTGCTAATTGGTAGGCTCCCCAAGCTGCCTTTGTTACTTCGTCATAATTTCTTATTTCAAAGTATTTTTCCATTTGGACAAGCCAAATTTCTGCTTCATCACCTCCCGCACTACCATCAAACTTAGGTGGTATTATCTTTTTCATGTGGTGCTCCAGGCCTAGGTTTAAACAATAGGATCCATCATTTGAAAGTGAGGATCATTCTCAACTGGTGGAGTCCTCGGAGTGTATCCTATTGACTCATCACTGGAAGAAATGGTTATGATCTCAGCCAACGGAAGAACTCTAGGATCCCGGAAAATGAATGCTGGACTCGTGCTTTCCTCGGAAGGCATGTCCCTCGATAATGGTAAGGAATCAGATTTTCCCGGAGAAGTGTTGGGTAGGCGGTTGAAAGCAGCTTCCATCTTCAGTCTACCCTTTACTTCATTGATACGGGAGAGAGCATGACTGACTGTTTCTGTGTCACTTAACCAAATTGCATTTTCTTGATTGGTTCCTAGGATAGTTCTAGTGATGGCCTCATTTTCTTTCTTGGCTTTCAGGTATCGTTCGTTACCGACTACAGACTTCCTGGCTGTTAATCGTACGCGTACCATCCTGTCACAAGAATTTCACAACATTAGATAATGTTGGATTGAGGAACATTGGCGGACTCATAGGTTCCTAGTGTTTTAAACCTAGGCTCTGATACCACATGAAAAAGATAATACCACCTAAGTTTGATGGAAGTGCGGGAGGTGATGAAGCAGAAATCTGGCTTATCCAAATGGAAAAATACTTTGAAATAAGAAATTATGACGAAGTAACAAAGGCAGCAGGGAGCCACAGTGGGGAAGCCTCAAATTGGTGGATGAACAAGAAATTGGAGTTGGATATAAGTTCTTGGGAATTGACGTGGGGAGAATTTGTGGAAATCTTCCGTAAGCGGTGGTTACCACAATTATTCTATGATCAGAAACTTTCTGACTTCCAAGAATTAAAACAAGGAACTATGTCAGTACATGAATACTGGGAAAAGTTCACAAGACTCCTTCGGTATGTTCCGATTTACCATAAGGATGAACGATTCCGCATCAGAAAGTTCATACTTGGGCTAAATGGCAAAATTGGTGGTGAAGTGGACATGCATGGTCCAACTACCATGGACTTAGTCTATGAAAAGGCTATAAAGCAGGAGCAGAAACTCAAAGCTGATTCTCATCGCCAAGAGAAAAAGGAGCAAAAGAAGGACAGCGAGGTCATGGCCAAACAAACTCCAAAGAAGGATGAACCTGTTCGGGAAGCTGCTAAGTCAAAAGGAAAGAGATCTCGCTTCGGTGGGAAAGATTTCCGTAAAGATCAGAAAAGGAACAACTTTAATAGTGGAAACGCTAACAAGTCCAATGATGGAAACAATAAATCTGGAGAGACTTCCGGAAGAAAAGGACCTCCTACAGGATGTTTCATATGCAAAGGTGATCATTATGCTAGGGATTGTCCAAACAAAACTTCTGGGAATTCTTTGCCTCCACAAAAGGCTATGTTCCAGCAAAGGATACATGCAGCAGTTGATGATAGGCAAGCTGACTATCAAATAACGCCCATCGAAACAACAGGTAAATTATTTGGTTTACCTATCTCTGTTCTTATAGATACTGGTGCAACTGAAAGTTTTGTTTCTCCTAGTATAGCAAATAAATTGACTAGAAAGGCTGGGCACATGGCTACATCATGGAATGTAGAATATGCTAATAGTACAAGAGCAAAGGTGGACCAATGTCTCTTTGAGGCTAACTTAGAATTGCCTAGTTTCACCACTGAAGTCAATCTTTATGTCACACCATTAGGATCCTATGACGTCATCTTAGGAATGAATTGGTTGTGGAGACATAGAGCCATAGTTGACTGTGAATCAAAAACAGTTAAATGTTTAGATGACTATGGAAATCAAGTAAATCTTCAAGGAATACCTAAAGAGATTAAAATTAGACAAATCTCAGCAATGCAATTGCTAAGAGCCAAAAAGAAAGGATGCAAACTTTTTGCAGTGAAGATTGAAGAATTAGGTGACCCTGATGATGAAAGTACACAAGAGATTGAAGATGGAGAAATTGATGAATCAGGAATCTCAGATATGGAGAAATATCCGGTTTTAAGGGAATATGCTGATGTATTTCCTGAGGAATTACCTGGTTTACCCCCTAAAAGAGTCTTTGATTTTTCTATAGACATAATTCCTGGATCCGAACCTGTATCCAAGGTACCATATAGAATGACTACTATAGAATTAGCAGAACTCAAGGCACAGCTAGATGAGTTGTTGACTAAACGACTGGTAAGACCAAGTGTATCACCGTGGGGAGCACCTGTGATCTTCGTCAAGAAGAAAGATGGAACAATGCGGCTTTGTATTGACTATCGCATGCTTAACAAAGCTACGATAAAGAACAAGTATCCACTACCTCGAATTGATGATTTGTTTGATCAAGTCAGAGGAGCAGCCGTATTTTCTAAAATTGATCTAAGATCCGGATATCACCAACTTAGAGTTAAGGATGAGGATATCTATAAAACCGCCTTTAGAACTCGGTATGGACACTATGAATTCACAGTATTGCCATTTGGTTTGACAAATGCACCTGCAGCATTTATGAACCTTATGAATAGTGTATTCAGAGATTACTTGGATAAGTTTGTGTTGGTATTTCTAGATGACATATTAATTTATTCTAGAAATGAAGAAGAACACAATAGGCACTTAGGAATGGTTCTACAACGTTTGCGTGAGCATAAGTTGTACGGAAAACTATCCAAGTGTACCTTCTTCCAACGTAAAGTGCATTACTTAGGACATGTGATTTCAGCTGAGGGAATTGAAGTTGATCCGGCTAAGATCGCAGCAATAACTCAATGGCCTGTACCTAAGAATGTACCTGAAGTGAGAAGTTTTATGGGTTTAGCAGGTTATTATAGGAAGTTTGTTGAAAACTTCTCCAAGATTGCTTTTCCTATAACTTCCCTACAGAAAAAGGGAAAAAGATTTGATTGGAATGAGAAGTGTCAAAAGGCATTTGACCTACTCAAAGAAAAATTAACTACCGCACCAATCCTGAAAGTGCCAGATCCGGAAAGGAGTTTCACAGTTGTCACTGATGCTTGCGGAGAAGGACTTGGTGGAGTACTTATGCAAGATAATCAAGTAATTGCTTATGAGTCAAGAAAGCTAAAACCTTATGAGATAAATTATGCTTCGCATGATTTAGAGTTGGCGGCTGTCGTTCATGCATTGCGAATGTGGAGACACTATTTGCTTGGAAAACCCTTTGAGTTGAAAACTGATCATAATGGTTTAAAATACCTTTTTACTCAACCAAATCTAAATGCCAGACAGAGGAGATGGTTGGAGTTGATTGCTGATTATGATTTCAATATCAGCTACATCAAAGGAAAAGAAAACAGGGTTGCTGATGCATTAAGTCGAAGACGCCATATAGCTTCTATTGTTGCAATTCATACTGAATTTAAAGACCTAGTGCTCCAGAAATGTGCAGAAGATGAGTATTATTTGCAAGTTAAGCAAGCACTTAAGGAGAATCCTGAAGATTCAAGGTATGATGGTTTCAAGTTTGAACCAAATGGAATGCTTAGGTATAAAGGAAGGATGTATGTACCCAACATAAGCAACTTAAGAAATTTGGTGTGGAAAGAAGCACATGAGGCTCCATATTACGTATTTGTACCCAAACCAAATTTTTTGCTTCATTAAGGCATTTTGCATTTAAAAGTCTATACCTTGCTAAAATGATGTGAAACATAGTTTTGGGCAATGTCAAGTATGGAGTTTTTGTCAATAATTTGTCAGTCAAAGTCAGTTATATTGGTCAAACCTGAAGCAGAGACTCAAAATGAAGCTTTTCACGATGGAGGAGCATCTCACGACGGCATTTCATATTGCAGACTGTCATTTCAATGATCGAAACAGAGTTTTTAAAGATCAAATCATGGAGATTTTTAGGAGGAAAAGCCTCAAA
>VDFB02244490.1:0-11128 GCA_007258455.2 Sequoia sempervirens | reverse complement strand
TTTATTTAATTAATATAATAAAGTTATTTATTTCCTTATTAATTATTAATTAGTTAACATTTTTTATTTCACAAACTAACATATAGTAATTAATATAAGTTGTAAATAGAAGGTGAATTATTTCTAAAATAAATATGATAGAATTTGTGATTGATTTAAATGATTAATTTATTAATATTAATTTAAATTTGATTTAAAAGTAATTACTATTAATTTTAAAGTTGATTTTTAAAAATAATAAATATTTTATAAAAGTAATTAGTATTTATTCTAAATAATTATTGTAGTCTTAATTCATTTATTTTGCAAAACGTATCTTAGTAATTAGAGTTAGTTCAAATTTCAAAGCAATTGAAAATTTGTTAGTTTAAATATATGTTTTATAAGTGTTGTTTAGAATTAATTTTATGACAAAGAGAGGTGATTAGTATTAATTATTAATTCATTTATTTTTAAATAATAATTAATTAATTTATATTAAAAAGTAAATTTTTGAGTAATTGGTATTAATATTTTGAAAGAATTAGCTCAATTAAATTTATGCCACAAATTAATTTAGTATTAAAGGTAATTAAAAATAGTTGAATTTTTATGTTATATTGATTAATTAGTTATCATTTGTTATTCAAAGTTTAAATTTTATTAATAATTATTATTATTTTAATAATGCAAAGGAAAATAGTAAATAAATGTTACGTACCCAATGTGAGGGGTAATTAGTAAGTAATTTAGTGAAAATTAATTTATTTTTATAGTGTAATTTAATAAAAAGTAATTTATCGTTATAGTGTAATTTAATTTTCAAAATAGTTAGTATGGTTTACCTCATTGAATTATTAGAAATAAACAACCTAAGTTTAAAAAAACTCATAAAAATTAGTTAAGATTCCGAAATGGAAGTAATGGAAGTAATGGAAGCGCATTAATCAAACAGAAAAAAAGTTGAGTTCTCATTTGTTAAAATTAAAGTTATTAATAACTTGTTAAGGAAAAGGGGTCGCCTATAGTTCCCTTGGTAGGAACTAAAAAATAAATGTGTTTTCAATGTTTATTTGTCAGTTTAAAAGATGTGCCAATAATGTTGCAATCACTAATGATTAATTTTTTCTTGATGGTTAAAATAGATTGGTAAGTAACTTTATCAATAATAAGTAAATTTATAATTGATTTTTTCTTTGATAAGTAAATCAATATTTCATAAATTTATCTATAATTTTATTTAATTTTTCTTAATTATATTAAATTATATTTTTATTAAATTGTTAAAAAATTTGTTGTTATAAATAATTTTGTGTTTTTATAATTAACTTGATATTGTGTATAAAAGGTTTAAGTTATGAATGTTATAATAAAAAAAAAAAAAATTGTTTTCAATGTTTATTTGTTAGTTTGATGTGAGAATAATGTTGCATAGTAATGATTAAATTTTTTTTGATTGGTTAAGGATATTGTGAAATTATTCTATGTTAATTTAATGTTATGAACCTATATAATATAAAGAAAATATTTTCTAATATATTTTAATGCATCTTTATATTTTATAAAACAAACATATAAAATAAAATGATTGTAAAAAAATACAACTTAATGAGTGAACATACATTTAAAGTTAAAGTGAAATAAAACAAATCAGATTTATTTTATTTTTCTTCTATAAATATAATTTTAGTTCCCCGCTGTGGAACTACAGGCACCACTAGAATTTAACTAGTTATTATTGACTCTCATTTTAACCAATGAAAACTTCAATAATTTTTCTATTTGAATTTTTCAATCTATTATCAATGTATAGATGTGAATTATATAACAAAATATATTTCAAAAATCAATTCTCTTGAATCTAATTGGTACACAATTTTCACCCAATATAAGCGATTTTGGCGCTTCCATTACTTCCATTAACGATTATTATGGAATGGTGGGTAATCCTGCATAGTAACAAATCATACTTAGTATTTATCTATTAATCTTATCACTTGTATAATCCTACATTGTAACAAATCATACTTAGTATTCATCTATTAATCTTATATTTATTGTAACAAATCGATACTATATTAATTTAAAATATTTTTAAATTAAAAATAGTTAAATTATATTGATATTAATATTTTTAATTTTTAAGAAGATTATATTTAATCAACAAATCTCATGGCTTTAAATTTTTGTCTTTTAATAACTTCCTTTAATTTTTAGATGTTATGGCTAATCTTATCATTCAACCTATTCATTAAATTTATACTTATATTTTATATTTTCAAATATTTATTTTATATATAATTTAGATTTTTTTTACATTCTTTTAGATTAGTGTTATAAATTGACTATTCTTTTCATTGTTTTAATTAAAAAGAGTTAAATTTTTAATAAATAATATTTTTTAAAATAATAATTTCTACATTCTTAATACATAAAAAATGTGCTAATATAATAATTAGGTTTTTCAATTTTACCAAGTAAAGGTATATATTTTTAGTTTCTATAAGATGCAGTTTGACTGAATGACTTTCCAATTTTACAAAATAAGACTTTTTATCTCTTTTTTCATTATTTTAGGTTAGTGGTATACAGTGGTAATTATTTTTATTCTTTTAATTATATTTTAATATTTTTAAATTAATTAGAATTTGAGCTATTATGCTATACTACATAATATTTATTTTTTATTTTATTAGGAATTTTAATAGTCACTATTTAATAGCAAAAAAATGTGCTGCTATAAGTAGGATGTTTTCTCTAATTTTAAGTGTGAATAATTCATGTGATCTTTAATTTCTTTTTAATATAAAACAAACTCATCATTATAATACCTTAGGTTTTCCAATTTTACAAAGTAAGATCTTTTTATTTATTTATTTATTTATGCATAGCATTTTGATCATCGATATAATTTATCTTAAATGGTTTTGTTTAGAAAAAGCATAGACACCTCAACCCACAAAACAACTAAACAACTAAAAGGAGAAACACAAGCATAAACAAAGAGAGTGAAAGACAGATGGGCAACAACCTAGCACAAACAAAGCACAGAAGAAAAATACAAACCACAACAAAAATTGTTAGCCTTACCATCCAACCTATAATTTATAAATTTCTAGCCCCCAAAAAATTGTTGCTATAGATAGTATATATTTTTATTTGTTAAATATTTTTATCTCTTAGTTTTCGTTTTCCCTACATACTATTTGACTAGCAATATAAATGCTTTAACTTAGTGTACACATCATTTTATTGAAATATATTTTATTAAAATTTTATGTTGGTTTCATTCTTAGTTTTGATATTTCCAAAAGAAATATTGCTTAAGACATCCACTATAATAATTAAGTTTAAAAATTCTCAACTCCTTTAATTTTTTTATTATCTTATATTTTAATTATTAATACAAATAATTTTAATTTTAATAATTTTCTTCTTGAATCAATCTTTTATTATAATTTTTAATTTATTCAATCTTTAACACTTACTTTTTTTATTAATCAAAATAAAAAAATATTATCTCTCCTATATTTTTTTGTATCAATGAATTATGGTTAATGTAAGCATGCAAGATCAAAATAATAAAAATAGGGAAAATAGAAATCTAAGTCTAAACTCTAAAAAAAAAAATTACCACATTTTAATTAGATTTTTATATTTTAAAATAAATTAAAATTTATGTTATATATTTTAATATTTATGTTTTTATTTGAAATTTAAATAGTAACTTCATGAAAAATAGTGTAATAAGTAGCATATTGTTTTATTTTTTATAATTTTGAATAACATATTTTCTCTTAATTTTTGTCTCCTATGTTACCAATATAAATCATTTAACTTAGCTTGTTCTGCTTTTATATTTTACATTCTATTAAATTCAAATATATAAAATAATCTAATAATAAATTCAAATACATAATATATTTTTAATATATTATATTATTAATTTAACAACATATTATAATATATACACTATATAATACATATGTAACATATATAATATCTAATATATAATTTTAACATCATTATAATATTATAATATATATACAATATATATGTAACATATATACCATCTAAAATATAATTTAATATATTAGAACTAAAGTTATAACAACAATTACAATCCTTAACTTAATCATTTGTTCTTCTTACACAAGAGTCCCACCTCATCAATAATTTCATTTCTAACTTCTTAAAACATAACTATTTAATAACTTTTTGGCAGAAACTTCGCTGCTCTGCAGCTCTTGTTTTATTTGTCATCCGCCTAGTAATGCCTACTTCTCCTTTTAATGAATGTTTTATTTTGTAAGGGTTGATTTAGTGTTGCCGTTGATCTATTTCCTGCAGATATCAATGGTGCCCGCCATCCCATGATCGGGAATTCAAGGATCATGAAATCATGGGTGGGCACCACGTGTCCTATTTGGAGAGCTCAAGGGTTGATTTAGTGTTGCCGGTGATCTATTTTTTGCAAATATTAACGGTGCCCGCCATCCCGTGATCGAGAATTCAAGGATTTCGAAATCACGGGTGGGCACCACGTATCCTATCCAGGGAAGCTCAAGGGTTGATTTAGTGCTACCGTTGATCTATTTCCTGCAGATATCAATGGTGCCCGCCATCTCGTGATCAGGAATTCAAGGATCGTGAAATCACGGGTGGGCGCCATGTGTCCTATCCGGGGGATCAAATTTGAGCTATCACTGACCAACTACCATTTGATCTGAGTCATTCCCTGCCATCCCGCGATAGTGCTTGGGTTGATTGCAAAATCATGGGCAGGCGCCACGTGTCTCATCCGATGAAGCCTAAAGAGTAAAGGAAACACTAGCCAGCTTTAAATGTATTGAGGGGCAGATTACTAAAGTGTTCTCAAGACACACATGTTCTAAATCCATGGATATGTTATAATGTCGCTGGAAAAGTTGCTCGAAGGTTAACGACATGGCTGGCAACTGTGTTAAAGGAACGAGATCAACGACACCCGCTATCCTGGGATCAACGATTACAGGGATCGTGATATCACGGGCAGGTGCCACGTGTCCTTCATAAAGGATGAAATCTGCATGACCATTGATGAGCTGTCTCTTCAAGATTGACGATGCTCGCCATCCCGTGATTAGGAATTTTGGGATTGTGATGTCGCAGGTGCCTGCCACGTGTCTCATCCAATGAAGCCTAAGGAGTGAAGAAAGTGTTCGCCAATTTTAAATCTATTATGGGGTAGATTACTAGTGTGCTTGTAAGATGCACGTGTTTTATTTCAACACAGATGTTATGATTTTAAGGGAAAAGCTGCTCGATAGTTAAAGGAAATGACGGTGACCATTTTTGAAGGAGCAGGCTTTATGGTAAAAAGATCGACGGTGCCTGCCATCCCGCGATGATAAATCAAATCATTGCGATATCGCGGCCAACCGCCACGTGGCATTCATTCGCGACGTATGACATAGTGGGCCCCTTTATTTCCATGTTGGCAATTATGTCAGCCTATTTTGAAGATGGTCGTCAATGATTTGATCAAACTGAAGGATCAACGGCTAAAATTTAAATATGTATAAAATTATGTTTGGAGCCGTTCATGCAGCCCGTGAGTGAGCTTTAATGGCGGATGAGACATCCACTGGCGGAATTTGATCGACATAAAATTAATTTACTTGTCTCATTTATATCACAAAGCATCCAAGTATTTTGTGAAAACAGTTTCAGAGCCAAAGGTGAAATTGCGATCAGCTGCTGCCAAAAATTGGAGTTTATGCAAAAAAAGCCGTGAGTTAATTTTCTCTGTTTCCCAGTCATTCTGCACCTAAATTTGGGAAAGGGGGGGTCTGCTATGCTTTCCACTGAGTTCATTAAAATATTTTGTTAAGGCTATTGTTTAATCATAAATTGTGAGGAATTGCGGTATTTTTACTCTGTAATTTCCTATCTCTACTTAGTCATAGCCACTTCAAGTGTAACATTGTAGTGAGGCCCTAGTTTGTCTAAAATGACGCCAACCAAGCAGCACTCTAGCCACATTGAATATTTGAAAAGAAACTTGTACGATGATTTCCTAGATCAATTTCTATTATCAACAAATGACAGAAGGAAAGGTTTGGTGTTGATGCGAAGGAAAATCCTAGGGGAGGGGTTGGTGTGTAATAATTCCAACATTGCTGATGCTAGGGTTCCACTCACAGGCTTACAGATATTCAGATTATGGTATGGACAGAGGAATTTGCCTCATCCTTTTTCAAATGGATGGAGGTACGACATGGGAAAGCTGGTTGTTCCAAATGTGTTCCCTGATGTGGACTTACTTAGAGTAGTGGCCAAAAGATATGACCCTATCACATGGGTAATCAGAGATAATGATGGAGGGGTTCTATTAGAAATTAACAAAGATGTTATCCAACAGACTTTTGATTTGAGTGAGCCAAGTGATGACTTGGTTCCTATTAATCTTGAAGAAATGAAGGAGGAGTATACAAAATTGAAATCTCTTGTTAGGGTTAAGCTGCTTCCACCTCATCTGGTTAAGGCAAGGGATTCACAATTTCACATCAGCCCTAGTGACCAGGAACCCTTCAGATTGAATTGTTTTGGAAAGCCTTTCCTAGCTACTTTCTATTCACTATGTCAGATGTTGGGTTTTAGCCCTGGTGCAGTATTGCCGATTGCATACATGTTCATGGGGGTGCAAATACAACACCCTAACTTCTCTGTAACATATGACTTCACTTCTTTTTGGTGGAGAGGATACATGAAGGACTGTCGAAGCTGCAGAATGGTGATACTGGTACTCAATTCTTTTGGTATTCCATGTTGATGCATATGTTCTTGTTTAGGAATGCTGATTTCTTTGCCGAGAATATGAACTTAAGACAATCAGTTAATGGAGAAAGATCACAAGATATATGGGTCAGAGATTTGTCCTATAATACAGGAAAGCACTAATTATGTGCAATTTGGATAATTGTTTTGCTAAGCAAGATTATGGGGCTAGATTGATTGTAAATGTACCTAGGATCCCTCAAAGAACTACATGATCTCCTTAGGTCAAGGAGGAAACCAATTGAGGGTTTTACATAACTGGGGTGACATTATCCCATATCCAATCAGCACTGTCTTGAGAATATATGGATTTCAAGGAACCCCTCACATACCGCCATACAATGTGCCACCAAGACTAGGGTTTGCAGAAGTTATGTGGCAGATGGGGTGTATTCATGAAGATAACCTAACTGGAAAGGGGAAAGGAACATTATTCCCTGATTATACAGTAGTGTCTGACTTTACATTTTCAAAGTGAGGCTGGACACATTTTGATAAATTTTTTGTTGATTACCATATGATATTTGGTCCAAGGCTTAATAAACATGATCCTAAAGGCTTCTTTTCTTTTAAGACAAAGAATAAAAGGTATAATTCTGCACACATGAGTTCAATTTTCCGAGGACTCAAATCAGAATGAATTTTGATTTAAAGAAAGACAAGAATTGAACAAGGAGCGGATGAGCTGCAGTAAGCTACTGGATATTGTGCATGAAATGGATCCGACATATGATCCATTGATGGAATTCACTCCATACCAGAAGAGAATTGACTTTTTAATGAAGAATTTCAAGGAGATAATGGACACCTTGAC
This sequence comes from Sequoia sempervirens, assembly GCA_007258455.2. Lineage (NCBI taxonomy): Eukaryota > Viridiplantae > Streptophyta > Pinopsida > Cupressales > Cupressaceae > Sequoia > Sequoia sempervirens. The sequence continues at coordinate 3,516 of VDFB02244490.1, read as the reverse complement.
AGTCAAAAAGATAAATTTAAGGCTAAGTCTAGATATGAAAGGACAAAGTGATATGCCAATTGAAACAAGGCCAGTATGTCAGCCTACAGAAAGGCGGCCCATCTATAGGAGGAAAAGGGATACTGGCAGTTATGAGGAAGAAGTAGACATAAAAGGGAAGAAAATAATGAAGGTGCCTTCACAACCAGGCCCAATATCCAAAGTACCTGGGGCTATCAAAATCATTGAATTAAAATCTTCACCATAGTGCAGTCCCCCATCACTACCACCTGAGCCAAGCCCTAAGAGGCAAAGAACTGATCACGTACCTGAGGATCTCACAGATGAAATTATTGTTACTGATCAAGACATGCAGGTTGGTATGTCGTCCCCTCCTAGGTCAACTAAATTGGTTCTATCTGATTTGGATATGAAGGGTAAGAGTGTGCAGGATGCAAGAATGGAGGCTTGCAAGGAGTTCTTAGATGACAATGCATTTGTAAAGACTCCTGTATTCTTGCAATTGGCATGGAGGATGAAATTTGAGGAATATCAAAATAAATGCAAGGAGAGAAGAGAACTAAGGCCTGACAGATCAGATCAGGAGAATGATGAAGAAGTGAAAGCTAAACTAATGTAAGAGTTCAAAAACATCACTCCTGAAGAAGGAAGACAACTACTGAATCAGGCTGGTGTTTTGATTTTGCCTGAATGGGACATCACAGATGCAGTGGATTTTAGTGTCATTATGAAGTCCAAGAATCCTTTTCAGGATTCTGAAGAAGTTAAGGCAACATTACAAAACTCTGCCTTCAGTGAAGAATATGAGACCTTGGCAATTTGGGCATTGGCTCCACAAGGAAAAAAGTCAGACATTACTGATATTAATCCAATTTTTAAAGGAGGATTAATAATAAAGAGGTATTTAGAGACTACAACAACCGAAGCCACTAGTTTAACTGTGAATGTGGCCAAGTTGGCCCAAAAGACTGCTGAAAGGGAGGAGGCTGAAAGAAAGAGCCTAATAGAGAAGTATAACATTTTAATTGAAGAATATAGTAAAATGCAACAGAGGAGTGTTGAGCTGCAAAATGAAGTAGAAAGGTTCAAGAATAGACATACTGGGGAAACATCCAATGCTCCACAAACCAATACATCACCTCCCATAGTAGGGTCAATGCCTCCTGCTTCTCTAAATGTTTCTACACCAGGGTCTCCCATTCAAAATCCTGCTCTTACCCCTCCTCTAGAAGAAGTCGATGAACAAACAGAGTGCTCTATTGATCCAACAAAGAGGCGGCTCATGCAAGAAATTGATCAATTACAAACATCACTAAGGGTAAAAGAGGAGGGTTTTCTTTCAAAAGAAAAAGAAATTGTTACTCTTGTTTTGGAGCATTTAAATGAAAAGGTGGATAATAAACTGCCCTCTATACATTCTTTGTATTCTTTGCTATCCGGGCAATAAATAATATTGATAGGGATCAGGGATAGTGATTCCAATAATTCAAAATTGGATCCCTAGGAAAATAATCTAGATGTTATGACTAAAGTCAAGGTTTGATGCACAGCCCCAATCATTGAAAATCCTTACTTCTATATATATTAGTTAAATCATTGCAAAGTTTCTTTAATCTTTACCGCATGATCTAACTAGGAAGATTAGGAGCTGGGTAAAGCAACTCTACCATTGGGGTAACACAATCGCTAATCGATATAACTAATGAGCGTGGGGAAATCATAAATACCTAACAATGGCAGGATCATAAGTAAAGTCATCACAATCAAATTAAAAAAATTTGTGATGACTTATCACATCGGTTGGTAAAATTGTATGGATAAGATTATTGGTACCGACCATTTTGGAATCTTTTGAAAAAGATGCTAACTTGAAGCGGTAAAGCATTTGCCTTGTGAGGCCAAAGGTAAAAGAGGTGATTGATTTGATCGGCCAACCGATGAAGAATACCGTGAGGTGGGTGGCTGGCATTTGAATGTATGATGAGTAAAAAGAGTGGGCTACCGCATTTTGCAGGTGGCAAATCGTGATGTTGCGTGCCATAACGAAGCCAGTTTTGTATGGATGACTTTCTTGGCGTGGGTTTGGCGTGGTTTTTTGTTATTGCATCAACCTTCCTCCACCGACATGATGAACGAGAATATGCTCCAGGATGATTGCTATTGTAACGATTTTTGAACAAGAATATTTTTCAAGGTGGTGGCTGTTGTAACAAATTTTGGAATATCACCAGGTGCTCCAATTGACTGGTGACAGGTGTACTTTTTGGCCCGGTGCTTGTTTGCTCCTTCATTTTCTATAAGAAGGATTTCAAGGCCAGAAGTACGGGTTAGCAAGTTAGATAACTTTTGTCGATTCTAGGTGAAGTTGCAGAGCGAATTGTAAAGTCCGATGGTTTTAGAGAAATGCAATTTAGGTTTTGAGTCATTATATAACAGGTTTTGAGTTCATAGAGATTTAATGTTGTATAACAGTACTAGCATTTGAGCTGAAATGAAAATTCGAGCTCATGTCTCTCCATTGTACATGCATATTTGAACTTTGAATGAAATAACTAAGGGTTGTTTTATCCATCTCACTGTTGTGGTGTGTATGATTCTATTTTAGCTTTAATTCAAGGAATTAATCAAAATGTTTGAATGGGATTATAGGCGGATATGTGCTATATAAGGATTTGATAAGTAGTCCTGGGTTAGAATGCACACTGATGAAATTGTAATGCAATATTGTCAGGGATCTTATATGTGATGTATTAAATCTGTTATAAACCTGTAGATGCTTATGAATTTGACTCATGCAATGGATATATGGCACTGATCTAAGTTGTAATTATTCGTGTAGTTCAGTATTTGTTTGTCTTTGCCTAGAGCTTGCTACAAATTGCAAATCATTGACTATCTTATACAATGGATTGTGTTTAGTTATCTCACACTCTAGATAGTTGATATTGTCTATGAACAACCAATTCTAGTTGATATTATCTTATCATGTTGAGCTATTAAGTGAGATCATCTGCTATTGTTAATGTTGTTTATAATAATGGTGCAGAGGTTGTAAACACATTAAGGGATCACCCTCCTGAGTCTTGTAGAGCCTGAAGTGTACGAGGATTTGAAGCCCCTGCTGGTCCGTGTCCTCGAATCGCTTCTTCGACAAATTTGCAATTCCATAGGTATATTAGAAGACAAACCTAGTTACATTGTAAAAAGAACCAACATACACATCAACCACTGAACAACCACCTCTACAACTAACTTTTTAATCTTTTAGGATCACATGAAACATAAAACACACTAATTTCAAGGTTGTTAACATCACTATTGAAATGTTTTAATTTTTTGACCTTTCAAACATTAAAAAGTACATCATTAAATTAATTATGTAATGGCATAAAAATTAAAAACATCATGAATTAATTATGTAACCACATAAGTCAAATATAATTCTATCAAGAAATTAATATCAAATAGATAATATAATCACATAACTTATACATTTCAATGTTATTGATCTTCTTC
>VDFB02244489.1:0-10960 GCA_007258455.2 Sequoia sempervirens | reverse complement strand
ATTAACATATTAATTAACGCATATTATTATATCACCCAAACTGAAGGATTGTTTTAAGGCAGCGATTCATACATTAAAGGACAATACAAGCAGCAATTATATTACATATGGAGGCAGCGATTATATTAGTTAATGGCAGCACTGAAACATCATTTAAGAGTAGTAGAAAATGTACTTTGCTAATAGAGGCATCCATTCATGGATCGCTGCCCTCCCTAGGAAGTATAAAATATAATTATGAAGTTAAGAAGCGGGGAGATAAGTAGGATATAGAATAGATAAACGGAAAATTAAGAGAATAGTCTATGTGGATATAAAGAAGTTTATGATGGAGAATATTTAAAGGGGGGACATAACAGAAAATAGAATATGATTCTGAGTTAAAGCAGACCAAGAGAATTATACAGATCTTAGAAGATACAGATTGGTAAAGAGATATAAGAGGAATCAAATCACTAGGGAATGAGGAATGAATCTGATGGTAGCAGCACTTGATCAGATGGGGATGCATTCAAATATATGTATTTGTAAAAGCAAGGAATATGCAGATCGAATAGAATGCAATCAGTAGATATAATCAGATAAGTATATTACTATCAGAATATATGGGGGACGTATATATATATCTATTATATATATTTAAATGTATATTCATATAAAATCTAAATATATAAATTATATACAATTATGCAATAATGATGCTTGTAGCAATTATTGAGCCTTACAAGTACTTATGATTCTTTAATATGAATATTGGATTCTTATTCATTTGATTCGCACTAAACAATATCTTCTGAGTATTAAGAACAGATCAACAACAAAGTGATTCAAAAGAAGGGATTGAGTCTAACAAGAATAAACATTAAAAAAATTAAATCAGCCAGCAACACAAAATCTCAGTTTGCATAAGTTATCTTGTGATTGCAGAATTGTGAATTAATATGAGAATATAATGTATTATTTAAATATGGTTAATGGTTCATGCATATTATTATTTGCGTCTTATGGTATCATACTCATAAATCATTATGTATTGTTGATGCGATTATTTGCAAATATGAATTTGATTAGTTTACTATGTACATATCTTCACCATGATGGGAGAGTTAGAATGCAAAAAGGGTATAGTGACGGGGCCCTCTTCTAGGTATGCCACCCCGGGGGAGAAATGAGCCCACATGGGCCAAAGGGGTACTTCCTTTGGGCCTAGGAGAGTTGGGCTACCAAGACACCCTTTGTAACCTCACTTCCCTATCATGGTCTAACAATATAAGGAGATCGATCATGAGGAAATGGAAAAAGATGGTAAGATGAGGGGATACCAGATAAATTAGAATCCTCAAGTAGAATTAGGGCCACCTCATATGAATGGCATGTGCTACATGAGGCCAAGGAGGATGGCATATCTTTGGGCCTAGGGAGGCTAAGACACCCCATCGAGTCACTCTCTTCCATGTTCCCCTATGGTTGAGCATCCTCAGGGTAAGGTAATAATTGGATTAACAAATTTACTATGGATTTACTAATGTTTAATCATGATAATCTACTTGTTAAGTTATTATTGTAATTGATCTCTAACTTGTTTCCAGGGATTTAAACAAGCCAAGGTACCCTCTAAATCAATTGTTTGCTTGGGAAATTGATGATTTAGTGTATAATTAGAATAATTCCTATTAGGGACATTATAGATGAATTTTTTTTAGGTAAGGTTGATTCTAGATTCGATTAAGGTATTTTTCTTGGATATGTTATGACAAGAGAGACATATAAATTTTATAACAAAAGGCTGAAAAGGATTATGGAAATTGTCAATGTGAGTATCAATGTAATAACCCATTCGAAATTATTACTTAATTAATATTATAGTAAATGACACATGAATATACTCATAATTAAAAAGACATAACTAGTAGCTAAAGTCAATCATAGCTACACATATCCATTTAAATGGGTCAAAGATTCTTATATTCACTTCAAAAGTCAAATTACAATATCAAGTTTTACTTAGCTCCGAAGGCCACAATGTCATGTTACATAGTACATTTTCTATCAAGTACATGAATGGTTTTCATCAAGTTACATCATAGACTATAATAGTCTAGTGAACAACTAAGGTTCTTCCTCAACGCTTGCCTCCACTGGTGGACGAGAACATGGTTGAAGCACTTTACCGCCCAACCACAAAACTTACGCTTCCTCGGTATTCTTCCAACTTGAAGAATGCTTGACCATGCACGAAAAGTTTAACAAGAGAACAACTTTCAAGGTGGAATCTAGTGTGTGCCCAAACATCAATATGCAATTTCTATCTACAATTTAGAAAATAAAGTGCAAGATCTATGATAGGAATGGAAGAGAGTGAAATCACAGAGTTCATTCATACATGCATAATGAACTCCATTGCTTGGCCAAGCATAATAAGTGTGTTGCAACAACAATACACAATAGCTTATGGTAAAGAAAACCTATACTCTCTATTCTCCATTTTGGCACCCGTTGCAGAAGGTAACTTTCTATTATAACAACTATCTACCCTCTAGCAGCATCTACCCATAAGTGCTCTATTCAATTAAGGTATCAATGTTCTTTGCTTAGTACTTAATATATTCTTTCACAAATGTCTCCAAAAGAAGAAACAAAATACAAATTTATACTCTAAACAGAAATCAGATTAATGATTCACAAAGTATTTCAACAATCGATCATATTATTCTTATGACTATTTTCTACTCATCATCATAAGCATTTTCCTTTTCAAAAATGACTAAAAACAAAAGAAGGTATGTCACAAGTATGTGTATGTACATCTAGACGAAGTCTGTGTGCATACACATACATGTGCCTACTAATGTTAAAGTTTGTGCATACATTCTGAAATAATCACTAATTCAGATTGCAATCTTTAAATAGTATTCTAATTGATGTTTCTTTGTCAAAATAAAGAAAACATAACAAAGTCACTAAATTTGACTGCAAAATCTGACCTTAAATATGTATAATTTGATGTATCATTGGAGTGTTTGTAAAATTTGATGTATAATTTTCAATTTTTGAAAGTTTATCCTCGACATGTTCGGGTTTAAATGTCGACTATCAGCTCGTCAAATTTCTCGGCTAAACATGAAAAATTGTGAAAAAATCAAATTGTGGCTGACATAAAGAAAAGTGAGTTCGCACCTGATTTATTATGACAGTGTTTTGCTCTACTTGAGACAGCTTGTGGAGAACTAAGGATGATTTTCTTGGGAAAAATCAGAAAAATTCAAGAAGATATCACCAGGTTGAGGGTAGTCATTGTCTTTTTGCATAATTCAGTTGTGAAGTCAAATTTGTAGTTCTAGGTTTGAAAATCATATTTTAAAGCAACATCTCATCAGATTTCATTTGTAGCGGTTAAGGGTTTTGAGAATTTCATATCCAGATTTTGTTGTGTGGAATCACCATAAGATCACAACGGAGGAACAGATTCTTGTGAATGTAATTATGTGATCCATAACTGTATTGGTCATTTGGCACAGTTGTGCTATAACAAATACAGGATGCATTCATGTGTGACCCAAGTTTAATGTGGCTATGTTGTGATAGAAATGGAGGCACTCATATAATGTAGTTAATTCAGGTTGTATAATATAGGTGTCAATCATCATTGGGTGCATTCAGGTTGTCCCAAGTTTAACAGGATAGGATGTAATTATAGCATGATCGAAGAGTGATTACCTCTTGCTGCAATAAAGAGCCTATAACTCTGGTTGATATGCAGAGTGGTTGTGTTATATCAATTATGTAGTGCATTCAAGCACAACCCATGTTTACTGGGCTATTCTAGAGAGTGATCAAGATTTTCTAAACCTTATGAATGTTACTTAAAAGTGTATAGCTTAAACTACAAACCAATTTTGTTACATACTTGAATGCAATCTTGGGTTACCACAAACTATAATAATGTGATCTGCTAATAACCAATATGGAAAGTATTAAAGAAAGACCCATGATATATAGGATACATTTCCCGACAGTTTACATACCTTAATGATCAAACACAAAGCTTCCCACACACTCTAGGATACAATCCAAGATCATACCACAACTTTGTCAAGACAACTAATTTTCTAACCCAAGATTTAAGGTCATTTTTTAGTACCAATAGAAGCATTGGTAAGAGTATGATTAGGGTGCAAACCCTAGGCCTTCGTAGAAACATAAATAATAACTCTAGCTGATTAGTGAGGTTGCAATACCATAAAGATTGAGACATTGTAGCTAATAACAAATCTAAAGATTGTATCCAATAACAAGCACACTATGTAGCTCAGTGACATTTGTAAGTGCAATCTATGGTATAAATAATGGCAATCACTTGAGGTGTGACAATCAAAAAGAGGTTGAGCAATGATAAGATAATAAAGCTCAAACCTTGTATAGTAAAGTGGAGATTTTAACAGTGAGTTTCCTTACCCCCTTGCTGACCTTAAGGGTTTTTCAAATGCTTTTGGTAGTGTTAGACAAGGCAAATGCAATCAGGGAATGACTGTCCAAATGAAGTAACAGTGGTAATCATAGGTACAATGTTTCTTCTTAGCCATTAATATATAATGGAGGTAGTGGATTGCATGTTTGAGCAGTGTTTTGAGACTCATCAAAGATGGGAGAATAGTGAATAATACTTTGTGGACTGCGAAGTAGTGTCAATAAGGTTGAAGGATCTTAAGAACTACAATACCATAAAACAATGAGTCTCTTGTAGTAAGTAGGCAGTCTATAGGGCATAGTTTGATTTTATAGAAGGATGCTCATGAAAGGAATATTCAAGTGATAGTGAGTGAGATGCTTGAGATTGTAGCTGAGGGTGCAATACCCAGTCTTAAAGGAAGTTAGCAAAGAAGTAAATGTGCAAAAAAATCAAATCGTACACAACAAACAATTCACAATATTATCTTGCATAATGCCTTGAGTTTGAAGACAAAAATCTCATTGTATCTTCATGATGAAAGTGGTGACCTTAATGGTCAATCACTGGCAACCATGTTTTAAAACATGCTATTGTGCTTATGGAGGCAACATTTTAAGCAAGGGAATGAGTGGTGGTTTGAAACAATGGCAGGTATGAAGGACATGCTTTATATGCATACTATGCAGCCTAGCTTAAGACAGCATTCTTAGAAGAGATTGAAGGTGGATTATGGAACTCAAGGGTTACCATGAAAAGGATTAAAGCAAAGATCGAGATCTATTTAAAAGCCATGAAGTCATGAAGATATTAAAGATGTCACATGCAAAACCCTAGTAGCCGAGTAATGAATACAAAGGCCAAAAGAGGATAGTGTGTGTTGGGGCAGATTTATATTCCACACATCTAATTATAGGGAATACATCATTTATTTATTTTTAATTAAAATAAATCATTCTAAACCCTATATAGATACATTGATACTTCAAAAGCCTCTGAAAGAATTTGAGATTATGCAAATATATGTCAAGTAAATACCTAGATTACAAATAGTAGTGGGAATAATGTAAGATTTGTTGAGCAGAGCAAGAATGAGATAAGCAACAATGAATCCTATGCCTCCTTTCATGCACATCTCCTCATTGTTCTCTATCATTCTTTATTGAAACACTTCTCCATTTTGGTGGTCTATGCTTGAAAATAATGTTTTGATGAAGGTTTTAGAGTATGTTTATTAAAATGAAAACTCCATTCTGGTGGGCTACGCTTGAAAATAAGATTTTGACAAAAGTTTTAGGGTATGTTTATTAAAGTTTTAGAGTATTTTGGCAGGCTATATTCTTGATTCCTTGAATGATTTATTCAAATGGATTGTGACTAAATAAATGACTAACTATTTAGTCATTTTTACTTGTGTGACTAAATAATTTTTAGTCAACGACTAAACTGGTAATTTATTTACTCATTTATAGCTGAGTTGCAAAAAATGAGAAAAATTTAGTTATTTTTAGTTGTTGTGATTAAAAATTTTAGTCACTTAGTCATTTATTTGCCAAATTCTACTAGTGTGTGCTTCCTTGTGTGATTAGGGCTCTCTCAATGTTGAGGGCCCTAGGGATAAGCTCATCATATGAATTGGCACATTGCATCTTTAACTAAAAGGATAAATCTGTATTGACATTAGCAATGATGATTCTGACTTGTTTCTCCTTAGGAATGGGTCACTTGCTCTTACTAGCTCGCTACCTCCATCGTTGTAGGAAGTTTGCGATCAAGTTCAATATTCTGATTTCAAGAGTCTTAACGGTCGGAAATCATAGTAAAATTAGAATTTAATAAGTTTTGGAATTAGCATTTTAAAGTGTTTTTTGGGGTCATTAACTTCAGACTATCTTCTCTTTTGCAGGGGTGGTTGCATACCAAATTTTTTTGGTGTAAAATATCAGAATTATTAGATTTTGTTAGTTGTCTATGAATAAAAATTATTGGAGTGTGAGTTTGATATTTTTTGAAGATCTAAATAGTCAAGCTTGGTAAGGAAAAATCATGTCAGATAATATTAGTCCAGAACAAAATGAAGAGACACTTGATAGATTGTGGGCTAGATTGAAAAGAAAGGGTGATGGGAAATGTTATTGTCGTTGCAATAATTGCAAGGGCTTAAAGACAAGATGACTTTTAATCACAACAGCTGAGAAACATTGTAGGCAGCATGGTCACATTGAAGGGGGGCATGATTATCATTCATTGGTAAGTTGTTCATTATATGTGTTTATATTGATTGAATTTGTAAATGTTTATATCATTTTAACATTTTATATATATATATAATCACCTGATCATGATCATGGTTTATTTGTGTCTATCATTATTATAAAGGTGTAGCCTTAGGAAAAATGATATGGATTATCACAAATGTAGAATGTGGCCTGCAAGCGGATGAACATGGAGTTGTGAATCGAAGATGAAGTTAATGATCCTATGGAAGAAGATGATCATGCTTCGTGAAACACAAGATGATGGTAACACACATTGATCATGACACATTTAGTATTGTTGATCATGGATGACTAAGATGACTTTGACATGTTCATGATTTACTTGTACTTGAGAAGGCATACGAACCCCTTTATGAAGGCTCCCAAAAAACTCTTCTCTCCGTTGTACTGTTGTTGTTGAACTTGAAGGTTATGAATGGTTTATCAAATATAGAAATCTCATGAATGTTAAGGTATGTCATATATGCCATCTTTTTTTATCTATTTTAATTGTTATTAGTTCATCACTAGTAAATAAAGGATGAAATATAAACATTAGTCATTCTTTATATTAACAAAAAAAATTGTTGTAGTTGATTGGTGAATTTTTGTTACCACCATCAAAAATATTTACCCTTGCTCATACCGAAAGATTTATCCGCCATTATGAAAGATATCGTAATGGAAGTATCAAGCAATAGATGTACAACCTTAACGATCATATTATAATATATCATAAACAACATGAATCAAAACGAATGCTCAATGTCATATCGTTAGATATTGAACGATCAACTAACAAAAAAGGTGTCTCGCAAGGTTCTTCGTTATATTCCCATTATTTCACGTATGCAATGATTATTTAGGTGTGAAAGCTTAGCGAAATTTATGGATTACTATGCACGAAATAGAAGTGGAGATGACATTCTTCGAATGCCTGTGGATGGTTCCGCATTTAGGGACATGGAGGAAAAATGGCCACACTTTAAAGAAAACCCTCAACTTCAAAGCCATTGGGAGCTGACGGTGCTCAACTACTTGGAGAGTTATATCTATTTACCGATGTGGCTCCATTTTGTTATCAACAATAACATTCCTCCATAGATGTCAATAAAGAGGGGTTAGCTTGATAAATGCTGTCAATGATTGCTCCGTATTTGTTTACATCACTAACATAGTAGCATCTCATTTATCTTATTTTGTTGCACAATGACATATTTTTTTTCATTCAATAGTCATGTACATTAATTCTATATATATTGAAAAGAAATGGTTATAATAATTATGTAATGTTTATGTTCATTCAACTAGGTAAGTACTAGGTGAAAGATATGAATGTATATATCAAGCCTCTTATCGAAGAGTTACTAAAGTTATGGAACGGCGTCACTATGTATGACGTCTCCAGACCAATAGGACAAAGACAATTTCAATTCCATGCAATGCTTGTATGGACAATTCATGATGCCCCATGGCTAACACATTTTTGTGGTATGTTATAACGTTCGACTGCACTTTAACAATATTTAATTTGATGAAGTAGATATCATGCATGTTTTTAAAATAATCTATTAATTATATATAATTATAAAAATTGACATATTTAATCCAATTATATATGATCTTGCAGGTCTTCAAACAAAGGAAAAATTTGCATGTCCAATTTGTGGTCCCAAAATGAAATCTCGTCGTTCAACAAGTTTAGGAAAGTAGGTGTTTGATGAGTAAAGGAAATTCCTCCACAGAAATCATAAGTATCGAACTACTGAAAAACATCTTTTCAATGGGAAAGATAAGACTACATCAAAACCACAAAAAATAACACCTCGCTTATGGAAGTTGGAATATAATAGAATTAATCGTCAAGGTTATACATTGAATCAAATTGTTTATCTATCATATATGATATGTTTTGAATTTATATTTTTATATTGTGTTTTGTTTACTCATGTTGTAATTGACAATGATTGTCATTGTTAATTTGTTTAACTTATATGCTTCATGAAGGTCATCAAGGCATTAATGGTCGGCTTCCACAGGGACTGAAAAGTTATCCCAGACAATTTAGTAGGTTGCCCTACTATGAGCAACTACAAATTATGCATTTGTTTGATACAATGCATATTGGAAAGAATATAACAGAAACGTTATAGAAAATATTGGATGGAAGGCATGACAAAGAAAAAATTGTCAAAATTTGTAGGGACATTCAGGAAGCCAATCATGCAATGAAAAATGCCATTCAATTAAATAGCGATGGAGACCAAATTAATATAAGTTTCCTTGGTTATTAACAAAGCAGCAAAGCAATGCTATAAAAGAAGTCATACGAAAAATTCGATTTCCCGCAGGATTTGTTGCGAACATAAACAATATAATAACAAAGAAAGGTGAATTTGGGTCAGGGATGAAAACGCATGATTGGCATACCTTCATTAAGGTAATTATTCTGGTATATTATATACAATTGTATAATGCATGTATTTTTCAATGTATTGTGTTTACTACTTTTGAAAAAATAATGAAAAGATTATTTTATAATTGTTGTAGTACGTTCTACCTCTATCTCTCCTAGACAACTTTGAGAACAATGTCAAGCAAGTTATATATGATTTTGGAAAATACATGAGGTAAGTAGCGATATTTGTTCAATTCATTGTATACATTTTATAATTTCCATTTGTTTTACTTGTTATGTAATATACTGTATATTTTTGTTAAATCTCGTTAATATATTTGCTCCTTGAATCACTTGTAGATGACTGTTATCTAAAAAAATCTATAAAGAAGTTATAAATTATTGGAAGAGAAAAATTCCTCGTCTAATGTGTGAAATGCAAAAGTGTCTACCTTTGATATTTTTGAATGCACAATAACACTACCTCATACACTAAGTTGAGGAGATTGAATTGTGTGGACCTGTACACACAAGGTCAATGTGGATGGTTGAGATGCACTTGAAATTTTTGAAGGATTTGGTTAGACAAATAGCACATCATGAGGGTTATATGGTGGAGGGATATATGGTATACCAGACCATGGTGTACATTAGTGAATATCTTCCTAAGTTTGCAACAAAGATCCATGTAGATCGCATTTGGGATCCCAACTCCATTAACAAATTCGAAGGGGAGCACCTGATAGGGAAAGGTAGATTGAGGAAAGTGAGAGGTAATTATCAGATGGTCATGGAGATTAATTGGAATACATTTTACATATGGTTTTTATGTATATTGTACTTATTTAATTTTTAATCTTCAATATACATCAATTATAAATTAAGGTCGTATACTGTGGTATTTAACTAATTATACGCCGTTTGTCAATTTCAAATTTTTTTGATACAATTGGTCGAGATTGAGATGCACTACATTTGTACGTCGCAAACAATCTTGATTGGATGACAGTATGGATTGAACGATGTCAACAATCTGGTCGCGCATTAACATGAGAAGGTGTGGCTTTATTGGTTAAATAAGCTCATCGTAATGGAGATTCTACTGTTACACAAAGGGAAATTGATTTAGCATATGGTTTAAGAGATAAACAGGTACGTATAAATATATTAATCACCCATATTATTTAATTATTTTCAATTATATTGATGTATATATGTTGAGATTGTTTTCTTTGCATACATTCGGCTAAGAATAAATATGTTTATCAATTGACGATATTGCAATAATTTTTATATGTTTGACATATTGCACGTGAAACAACACAAGGCTATGTGGTGCAATGGTCGTAAATTTTGAATCAAAATGTTGGATGACATGAAGAAAACTTGTGATTCTGGTATAACTGCAGTCTTTCAGGTGACTGATGTTTCATCTGGAAGCGACATACATCCAAAAGTCTTAGAAAATTGATACTATGGGATTTTGGATGATATACTTGAGTGTGACTTTAAGTCCTTCAGATTAATTTCGTTCGTCGTCCTATGGTACAAGCTACAATTGAATGAAAACGATATTGAGAGAACTGTTATTGAACATGATAATGGATTTACCATGGTTAATACAAGGTTGATCGAGCGAGCTAGAAATGAGTCTTATGTTCTTCCAAGCCAATGTGAGCAGGTATTTTACTTAGAGGTTCCAGGTAAACGGGTTGGTCATTTGTTGTTAGACATGATCCAAGAGGAAGGCTGGTAAAGTATAATGTGGTGGAAGAAGAAGATACCGAAGAACTAGAAGATGATGTAGATGATGATCAGGATCAACAGTTAGTTGATGATGTCCCTGACAAAGATGTC
>VDFB02244487.1:0-12492 GCA_007258455.2 Sequoia sempervirens | reverse complement strand
GGGTAAATTTTTTTTGCCTCACGAACAACTGATGCCAAATATAGGCAAGTTATATGTCATTTTTCATCTCTCAGATGCTCTGGATCTTGATGGCGAGGTCCGATCTGCCTGAAAATGCACCAGAAGCTTTGCAACTCCCAGATCTGGCAAATCTTCAAACCCTCATAACTCTAGCATAAAATGTCGGATTCAGGTGAAACAAAAGTCAATCTTGACTTTTTCGATAGCCCTGAACTTGAATATGAGCTCATATTTCCTCCAACATGGGCACAAAATCAACCATGCAAGAGCACCCAAATAGAGAGACAAACTTAAGGTATGAAACCCTCGAGGAATCCCGAATGAACTCTTCAATGATTTTCTCAAAATATGAGAAGGGGCTGCAAATCAAGGCTCTGATACCATGTTAGAAACCAAGATCTAAAATTCAAACTAGAAAATCCTTCCACATAAGAGAAAATCAGAAAAAGCAGATTGCATAAAGATGTGCAACATAATATTATTCAGGAATTGATAATTATAAGATATGATTTGCTTTATAAAAGAAAAGATGCATAACCCTAATCTTATCTTGAGCAACAAGATAGCTCAATAAGATAAAGATGAAAATAATAAACCTAGGAATTAAATATTACCTAAGTAAAAGTTATGCAAGTGTAATTAAATATTAATTACACTAACAATGAACATAAGTAACTTTGATTAACTACCTCCAAAATGAAATTTCCATAAACAAGACTATTAATTCTTTGAAAGCCAAAAATTAATTTCATACAAATCCCTTTCCTTCTTATATCACTTCTCTAATTAAAATTACATGAATTCAAGAATAACTATAATAAACCAAGAATCCAAATAAAGAGAAACATTGAAAATGAACAATTAGAATTAACATCAAAGATTCTTCAAATAAAATTTTCATAAGCTTAAGTGATTCAAGGAACTTTCCCTCCTAAAGAAAAATAACTTTCTCCTAATATGAACAAGAAGATAATAATCCCAACAACATTGTTGGGAATCTAAGATGTTTGAATTCAGGGATGGGAGAGAAAATAACTTCAGGTTTTATTTTTTTTAAACTAGTTATAATTGATGTGCTACTTTTAACCTTTTATTGCAAGACTAAGGACAAGATTACTTAATTAATTCTCCCCACAATATCAGAAAATCAACTTTACTCACTAATCAAGACACTACACACATTTGGAAAACAACATGATAAAAAATGAAACGGTGTCCCTTCCAACACAAATGTTTTTAGAAACTAAAAGGTGGTGTTTACATCTAATTTAAATAATTCAATACAACTTTCATCTATTATAAAAGGACATCAAACAAATGGTGTAGCTCCATCTTTAATTAATAAAATCTATATATTTACCCATTCAAGTATTATTACTACTTTTTCCCCAAAGCTCCCAAAGTGTACCAACCTAGTGCTCCGATACCTATGTAATTCCCTCCCCAAGATTAAGCTAATATAATACTATAAGGTAATTAAATAAGAGAAGTAAATAATAAAATAGAATAATTAAAGATAAACTACTCAATTTATTGTTGTCACAAGGATTTGCACCTGATGCTAAGCTAAAAGCTTTGCAATCTCATGCAACATGGGCCTAGTTTCAAGCTGTGTGTATCCTATGGTGAAAGTAGACCTCCAGGTTATGGGTTGGCTCCCCTTTAGATAACTTGAGAATACTAAAATTTGACAGGGAAAAGGGTAAGAAGGATATGCTTATAATTTTAAAACCTATCACTAATAGGTGATACACCAAAGATAAAACTTGATAATGTTGTTGAAGCTCACAAATACACTCAACTAATGAAGTTGTACTATCTCACAACTCAACTACACATGCTTGCAAAAATTATTATTATGAAATTTTTTAGCTTTTTGATGTTCATAAAAAGGAAAACAATGATGTTTTCACAAATTTTATACAACAGAATAATAAACACATTCACAAACCTGCACTATAACATGCCACCCTTTGCATTCAATATTGAAGGAATTTTGATAAAAGTAAAGGAAAACACAGTATTTTTATCATATCATTCACTAACAATACTAAAAAACAAAAGAATTTGAGAAGGAAATAAACTTCTTTTATTGAAAACCAAGAGTTTTCTACATCTCAAGGAAAAATACTTAATAAAATAACTCTAAGTCTCATAACAAATGAGTTACAAAGTGTGAATATACTGCTATAGCAATGACCAAACTCATAATTGGTGAAAAAATGAGAGAAGAAGAAAACTTATACAAAAGGCTCCAATAATTTAAATTTTGAATTTTGGCTCCAATTGGCTTGATGAGTTGTCTAACACCCCTCCTTCAAATTAGGCACTTGACTGAAACAAAAATCCTCAAAAATAGACACAAGGGACTTTGAATTTGAAATTCATCCAAAGGGTCGTGCATAACTGAAAATCCCCCAAAAATAGGGTTGAAACTGCTAGAAACGTGTAGTCAAGTGCCTCAAAATCCTCCTTGACTCATACTACATCCACTTGGACTCTTAACTGAAGCTGACTTGATGATGAAATCATCAAATTTACCTATTCTTCCTCCACAAGTTTGAAAAATTCTTCAACTATCTCCTTGACTCATACAAAGTCATTAAAGTTCAACTAACCCCTCCTTTGACTATATCTTATCAACACATGTTCTTTCACTTTCATTTTAAAATAACATTAGTTAGGTGTTTATAACAACACCACATAACTTAAACGTTTTACATTCATAACAAAAGTGCAAAAATAAAAGGCCAAGGTTCGGCCTATGTGGAAAATCAAACATGTAAAGCATAAGTCTTTGAAAGACTTCAACACTTGGAATATTGAGTTTACAAGGAAAGAAGGTTATACGGGGGTATTAGTTCATTTACAAAAATTAAAATGAAAGGAAAAAATTTCCTTAGCTTTGTCGGCCTATCTTAGGGTAAAGACCCTAAAACAAAATCGAGCCCAAGGAGAACAAAGCATTCATTTGTAACTTTGAACTTCTTGGAAGCTTGGAGGCGCCACCATGGAGACTCAGGGTTTGGATTCAAATGCACTTCATTCCTTGCCATTTTTAAGAGATTTTCAAAGATTTCTTCAGGAAATTGTATGGTAAGTTTTTCCTAGATAGAAATTTATGATTTCTTGGCATTATGACCCCATTTTTGAAGGGTTTTGAGACCTCCAGGCTGCAGCCTCTGTAATTCTTCTAACTCAATCCTTGTGCTTCTTTTCTCTGTTGATTTCTCTTTCAGTTCGAGCTGCCATGGAGAGCTTGACTTTGAGTTTCTAAAAGACATGGCACACAACTTTTAATGGTTTCCTCTTCAATCATGTCAACTAGGTAAGTTTCAATGCTTTCAATCTATGTATTTCCTTCTCAAAAAAACTCATTTTGAGCACTCTTTGAACCAAAAATATTGTAGTTTCTTCTTTCTATTTTAACAATGAGTGGAAACCTGTGTGTTTTTCCTGAAGGCTGCAGCCTAGGCAGTTGGAAACAATTTCTTTCATTTTGTGCTTTGATTTCCTTGTGTAAACCCTAAGTGGTTTTGAATTTTATGGAGAAAAATATGTTCTCAAGCCATAGCCATGAGAAACCATATGTACCATGATAGAAGATTAATATAGACTTCTGATATAAATAATTCCACACATTTTCTTTTCTATTTTTTGTGTTTGAGATCTCTTAATGGCCACGGCCATCCACCATGTTGCTAACACTTTCTAAGAGCTCAGGAACTTGCACGAGCTCAAAATCTTTGCTATCTTTTGTATTTGAACCTTTGGAATAAACCCCAAGTGGGTTTGTGCTTTTGTGAAGAAGAATGCCTCTCTCCGGCCGCAACTACAAACTAAGTCTTTTTTGAGCACTGGGTGTAACTTAGATTTTTTCTATTTCTGAAAGTGTAAAGAGATATTCATAGTTTCACTTTCCTTGAACAAAACCAAAGAAGGGCCTCTCCAAATAAGGCTGAGACTTCTAGATTTCTGGGTTCCAATTTTTTGAGTGAAAAATCATTATTGTTCATTTTTTGTTTTGAAATCCTAGCTTCATTTTAACATTATTTCTCCCTTATTATCATGGCTTTTTGAATGCACACATTGGCTATTTATTACTTGTTTCCCATTATGCACTTGACACCACTTGGAAGTTTGCAGGTACTATGAAGCTTTATACTATAGCTTGAAACACTCTTTGTATTTAGAAAATGTACTCAAGCCTTTACTTTTACCACTGCCATATCCCTTTTAGGAACATAACTAGTGCAATGAAATTTTCTTTTATGAATAAAATATGAATTTTGTGCTCTTTTAGCTATGTGGTGCTACTCCATGTAATCCCATTATTTTTTTAAAAAGAAATCAAATCAATACAACTCCTTTGTCTTCAAAAAATGTACTTCAGCCTTAGTCTTTACCACAGTTTCATTCAGGTTGTGAGAATAGAACAATATAATGAGATTCTCCTCTATAACTATAGCACCAAAATGTTGAAACAAAACTTGAGTGTTGTGTTTCATTTTACTTCAACGATGCTATTCCACATGTTTCATTTTGCTCAAACCTTTTGTGCATTGTGTCCAGAGTCATTAATGGTTTTCTTTCCCCTTCATAACTTAGCTTTCATATTTTATTTGTAGCCACTTTTTACTTCCATTTCTTGACAAAAATAAAGTTTCTTTGCACTCTTCATGCATTTTTAGTTTCACATGGACAACTACAATTGATATGAGTCTTGATCCTTAGTGCATAGAAGATTTTGAAATAAGTAGCACTCTAATGCTGATTTCTTGAAGCTTCTCCAATTGCTTCAGTTGCTAACTTTGATTTATAAACTAGCATTGTGTATGCCTGTTCACTATCACTCCATGACCATGAATCAATTGCTGCCCTATATGCAAATAGAAATTTCCAATGGAGGATAATGCAATTTTATTTTCTATCTTGCATGTTTATTGATAATGAGCCATTGTTCATCCATGATTCTCAATTCATTGCACATTCAGATTTGATTGTCATGTATGATCAATATATTGAAGCTCTTGTGGTTACCTAATGATTTACTCCTTTAGTTGAATGTTTTCATTGAGCATTATGAATATGTTTCTTTCTCAAACCCCTGTTGAAGTTAAGGGGCAACATGTTGGGCTCAACCCTTGTGGGAGCCACATTTTATCCCACATGATGTAAATAGATGAAACAAAACAACAACAAAAATTGACCTATACCTGCACAAGAAGCAAACATGTTAGATAAAACAGAGCATATGACAGATATGTTTGATAAGTTTTTTGTTTTATTGGACATATGTGGTATGCTAGATATTTAAATGCACATGAGGATCAAATTATATGTTTATGGATAACTGTACATGTATTGACTAGTTATCCTTCATTGCTCTAACAACACTTTTCTCTCTCACATGCAAGAATTTCTAGAGTAGCAGGGCAAGCAACGATTGGAGTTTGGACAAGCAAGAGGGACAACAGTAGATGCAAAGCCAAAACTAACAACTGAGATTCATCATTTAGGCAATGACAGGTCCCCTTTCTCTACATATGCATTTTCATTTATTATCTATAAATGTATAGTTTTTTCCATCATTTGCATTTTAATAGTTAGTTCCACAGCTTGTGTGGAACACCATACATATATATTATCAATAAAGACTATTTTTTGAAGAAAATAATTCTTTCTCTTCTCTGTTGTATGCATATATATAATGTGATGATGTCTTCAGATATTTTCCTTTATGCATATTAATATGACATAACATGGAATGAATGTACCTTTTTTTTCACTTTATAAAAAACATAATCAACTTTACCTATTTGAGCTATGAGCAAAAATAGGTAACATTTATAACTTGTCTAATGATAGAAATAATGACGAAGTCTTGAATGATCCAAAAGAATATTTTACAAGTTAGATACTTTCTTTGCTAATCGCACAAGTATATTTACAAGAGGGAATAATAATAAATAATAATGATATTGTCACTAAGGAGTTTCACAATCATTACTTTATGATGATTATGATAATGTACACACCCAATGTTAATATAAACAAAATGAATGACTTTTTTTTTTTTTGAAATCAAACATTGCTATTCCAACTTTACACTAATTGTCAACATCATTTATATTCATTTAAACTACACATAAATATGGAACATATTCTGATATGGTTAGTATTAAATCCCCACAATAACATTAACTTATCCCCCCAAAGATATTGTTACCATTAAATTGAAATCAAATAGTACATCTAAAATTGTTAGTGAAGGTAAAATCAAGATTACATAAAGGCTGAGATATGTAATAGAGTCATATACTAAAGATGCATCATAAGTGTTGAACCAACCTCAATCTATTTGTCTTTCCAAGTGAGCTATTTAATGCCTAACCATTAGAAATGAATACAATAATTTAAACAATACTTTAAACCAATATTACAAGCATAAGCATACATGAAATAAGCTAATAACAACTATGCCATCCAATATTGAACACCCTATCGTTAAATGACTAATAACTCAACAACTTGAGATTGATTATGTATATTTGTAGTATACATGCACAACTAAACATATACACATAATTCATTACTATTTAGTTCATTAAAGTTTGTTATTAACTATACTTTAATGGATCTAGAAGCTTTAACATTATATTTCACAAATTAAACCTTGTTTCTTTACTTCATAACTCTACCCAAAAATTCCTAGGTGATTTCAATTACCAACTTTGCTTACTATACCTAGACTCTTCTATGGTAAGATGCTTGAATCACTTTGATATAGATTAAAATATTCTTATTCTTGGATTAAATGGAGATATTGTTCATCCACTAGTAAATCAAATAAATAATTGAACTTTCTAACAAGAACACAATCTTGAAAATAAGAAGATAAATAAAATCAACAATTTGGAACCAATATTTCTAAGCACTATACTATTAAGGCTCTTTATGGATAACTAGAAACTATTTTTTTAAAACTAACTTAAGAATACATGTAAGGGTTTTTTCTCATGTTTTTATCTTTCTCATAGAAGATTTCCTTCAAATATTTCTCTTTCCTACATGATATCCTAACTTGGTTTCACTTAATTTATTTTGGTTTTCACCTCTACTGCTTTAGTTTCAAAGTAGGAGACAATAATGTTTTTGAAATAAAAAGCAGCAAAACAAGGGTGCTGACCCTTAAGTACAAGGCAACAAAGGCCATCCAGCAAAAGCACACTAACAACACAGTGACAGCAGAGAGAAAGCCATCACCCACAACACAACATCAAAAAACAAAAAGTAACAGTAATCGAATGATAACAAGGTTCAACATGCAAGTATGAACCCACCAAATAAGTCCAAAGACCACCAGGGGTCCACCAAGTTTAGCATAAAAAACAAACAACAAGACATGGAAATAAAAAGAACAAACAGGCCCAATGGCCTAATTCTTTTCCTTCCTGCCAGGCATATCATGTATGGTTGTCGCCCAATCCACCATGAGGAACTCGAGCAGCTCCTTGAAACCAACATCAAATTCAGCATCATTCACAGACTTGTCCTTCTGCAGCAAGTAGAGACTAGTGGCCGATCTGTGCATGATCCTCAGGGAAAATCGAGACACCTCCTAGACCTTCTTTTCCAACCTCTCCAATCTCCGCTTCAGCAAGCCAACTTGTTCCCAAGCCTGATCTTTTTCCTTGTGATCATCCTACAAGGGGGCTTTTCCTTTAACCACATCAGAGGACCGGGGGGTAATTTCTAGCACATTGTCAGTAGAAGGGCCCTTCTTTAAACTTTCTGACACATGGGACACACTATTCCCCGACACCGAATGGCCTTCCCACCCGCCACCATTTCCTCATGACTTTCACTGCCACTCTCAAGAACCTTGTCTGAATCAGAGGCTTCCTTAAGGCTTCCAACCTTTTCTTGCTTACAAACTAGTCTATGAGATCGACGGGGGGTGTTAGTTTCTTCGGTGATCTCAATGTCAGAATCAATTTGATGGCGAAATTTTTCTTTCTTAGAGGCTTTAGATTTAGGGTGCGGGGTAGTGGAAAGCCGTTTTCTATCCCTACACATATCCCCCAAGCATGTACCAAGGGAAGTGCCATAGGGATGGGCTTTCAAGGCAGGATTCTTGAGGCATTTTTTCTTACTTGGGACCGGCGTGTCTAAAATACTAGCAGAGGGGGGAGTAGAGGAAACTAGGGTTTCATCAAGAGCAGGGAGAGGTGGGACTTCTTGCACAGTGATAGGCCGAGCAGGGCAAAGCGCCATATGGAAATGATAAAGCCTAGACATAAGGCGCTGGTGAAGGATAGTATAATTCTTTCTGGAGATAGTGGCTTCATTAAATTCCACAATAGTGTTGTCAAGAGCATGATACAGGAAGAAAGGAATAGAAATATGTAAATGGTTCCTAAGGTGGTTGAGGAAATTAAAGTGGTAATAATAGTAGACCCCATACCTTTCTTCCAATGTGAAATATTTCATGATCATCAAACAAACTTTATCCCATGGCTCCGGCAGCACCTCACAGTCAAAGCCACCCCACAACTTGACAGGTTTCTCATCCCCATGAAAAAACTGATTCAGACTGACCTGGTCCAGAACTTTCATAGTTTTCTTCCAAGTGTGGCCACTATTCAGGAGCCCAATAACTCTAGCAATGACCTCCTCAAAAACTTTGAAGGAAATGCCACCAATGGTGACCCTACCCTCCTTCCACGAGGTGACAAACTTATGAGACAAGCCCTCATCGTGACCCATCATGGGCTCCATATACTGCGCAATTCCACCCTCTTTATAGATGTGCCAAATAGTGGCATATGCTTTCCACTCGTCGTACCTGTCCGGCTCCACATGCACTCTGTCCCCACCCATAGAGCCCACACCAAAAATGCCAATGACCAGAACAGGGGAACTAGGGTAGAAGAGTTGATAGTCAATTCTAGAAGCATCGAGAGGGAAAAGGCCAACAAAAAGTGACCATAAAAGTCAAAAATAGAGGTAATAAATGTGACTTCTCGCAACCCGCACAAGGGAAATAGCTCCCTCATGCAAATCACCCACAACAAGTAAAGGCATGATATTGGCGTAGTACTTAGCCGTCACAAAAAATATCATGAAATCCGCAAGCTTAAAAAGTTGAACACAAAATTTTAGGGGGTTCAAATAATGATGACACCATCAGTCAATGGGGATAGAAATATTTTCCATATCACTAGCCCACAAGAGGTTGTACAAGCCAATAGACAAACATATGAAGTCCATCACCTCACATATCAACCAATTATTCACAAGCCAACTCCCACTAGAAATTCCAACCAAAGTTAGAAGGAGCCTGGCAAAAAAGAGTAAGCACCATCTAGGACTCATCATTTAGATGTTTGAGATCTTCCTTTAAATGTACCAGAGCCAAGGGGGGAAAAGAAACCTCATTTTGCCAACACCTAAGTCCTTTAGTATTAAGACCCACCGCCACGAGGCTATCAGCAGTCACATTCCCTTCTCTGAAGACATGTTGGATAGAAGAGTCATGAAGGGCATTTAGGAGAGGGAAAATGTCCTCCAGAATACCTTTTAGGGACCATCCCACTTTCATCTTTCCTTTAGTGGCTTCCATAATTAGCATTGAGTCACCTTCAATTTCCAAAGTCTTGACACCAAGTGACAGCACAATCTTAAGACCCTAGAGGAGAGCCATGCCTTCAGCCTGATTACTAGTATGATCACTCAATTTCCCCGCATAAGCAACAACCAAGCTACCAGAATGGTCCCTAATTATTCCTCCAATAGCTGACATCCCTCCCCTAGCCGCCCCATCAAATTTAAGCTTAACCCAGGGCAGTTTAGGGATTCTCCATCTAGTATGCTTCCTGATAATTGATTTGGAGTTGTCAAATCTCAGGATCTCATTGGGTAAATTCCAGGCAGTAGCAATGTTTCTATCCCAAGCAGTCAGGGGATTAATAGACATCTTCCATTTACATGTTGAGATATTATCCAGCAGTAGCTTATTAAGGATTATCAGCAGACCATCCACATTGTTTGCCTTTTCTCTGAAAATCCTATTATTCCTTTCTTTCCATAGGCACCAACAGATGCTGGGTGGAATAAGTTGCAAGAGTAGTTTAATTGAAGGGTGATTGGAGGGGAATTTCCAATTTAAGATGAATTGATGGATATCTCTATTAAAAAACCAAGAGAGGTTCAGTCTCTATAAAACATTCTGCCAGACTAGGATAGCAAACTGGTAGTGAATAAAAAGATGGGGGATGGTTTCTTCTTCCCTTCTACAAAGAGTACACCAATTAGGGAATTGAAAGCCCCTCTTAACAAGGTTATCAATAGTTAGAATTTTCCCATGGATGGAGGTCCACCAGAAGAAGTTTATTTTAGGGATGAGCTGATGAAACCAAACCTTCCTCCAACACCACACTAACACCAAACCCGAAATGCTGAAATAAGCAGACTTTATATTTGCATATGCTTCTGGTACCTTTCCAAATTAATTCTTTCTATAAGCTAATAAATGAATTTAAATTTGCAAACACATTGAGGCCAACAATAAAATATTAACTTTTGGGCCAAAATAAGGTAGGTAAGGGAAAGGGTTCCCTAGTCTTGCCCTATTTTAATTTTAAGATTCTAATGAAATAAATAATTAATTTAATTTCCCAAAATTAATTTGATTTTTTGAAGACATCAATAAACGAGTAATTAGTAAGCATAATTAGGCTCAAGCACTTAAGTGGGAGCCAAACATAGTGTGAAATTGTCATGGGTGACAATTTACTTATGCTACATTGCTAATGAGTTATTCAAGGCTCAGTGGGTCACCAATTATTAATTTAGCATGGTTGAGGTTTATTTTGACAAGAAAGGCCACCTCTGAATGATATGAGTAACTATCAAGAGAGAGGTTTGGTTCAACATGCATAATAAATTTCACATTAATCGTTGTCATCAAGTTGCCTCTTCAATGTGATACATATTTTCCAACTTGTATTATAGTTTGTAAAGAATTATAAGAATGGTATATTGTGTAATGATTTATAACTAGCCATATTTTTTTAACATTAATTAATACTGTTCATAGAAAAAATAGGTTCACCTCAAAAATAAAAATAAAGCAAAATAGCTCTTGAATTAAAAACGAGATGAAGGGAAATAGGGATGGAGAATGCATGCACTCCATCTTCCCAATTTCATTAGGAAAAAGAGATCTCCCAAATGTAGGATTGACTTCTTCAACCCCATGTGATTCAACCCTATTAGAGGATTTGTTGTTTCCTTTATGACAAAAAATGACAAGTATGACTTAAATGTAGTTTGGGGAGATAAAAGTGAAATTCCTAATGAGCTCAATTATGTAATGCAAAACATGAAATGTTGAAATAAAGGATAGCATAAATAGAAACTACTAAACTCTTCTACAGATCCGAAGGGAAAATTGATGTTTCTTACCTATCACCTGGCTGCTGGAGTGTCCTACTAAGATAGATTCATCCTAGGTGAAATGGGTCCCAGGATAGGGTCCAAAATCGGGCTTTAAAGTCCCTCTTAATCCTCGACCACTCGACTCCTTTGATTCTACTGTCAAAAATTTAGGAAATAAATTTGCAAATGAGTTTTGTGTAGCTTGGACAAATTCCCTTTGATTACAACTTTGATAACTTTATATAAAATTGTACTTTTGATCAATCTTCAATCCTTCTTCAACTGCAAATATGCACACATAAAGAGAGGGGCAAATGTTTGTTTTGGAGTGAATAGGGGTTTGCCTTGGTCAAACCCCATTTTGGTAATTAAACCTTGATGATAAAAGATAATGAAAAATGATAAGGAATGATGAATGAAAAAAACTATGTCAGCCAACCTCAGTATCAAAACCCTCGCTGCTCCACCCTTAAAGGGATTAAAGCCCCAACACATCTCTAATGATTGATCTTTACATGAATTGTCTTGAATGATTGCTTGATTTGATGCTTGAATGCTTGAAACCTACATCACAATGTTAGCTCCAAAACATACATG
Source organism: Sequoia sempervirens (assembly GCA_007258455.2). Classification (NCBI taxonomy): domain Eukaryota; kingdom Viridiplantae; phylum Streptophyta; class Pinopsida; order Cupressales; family Cupressaceae; genus Sequoia; species Sequoia sempervirens. The sequence continues at coordinate 432 of VDFB02244487.1, read as the reverse complement.
AACACACATAACTTTGACATGATTGAAATGATCTTGATTGTTGTTGTAGATGATTGAAAAATCTACTCTTGAATTCTCTTTACAATAATATTTGTTATAGGTATGATATCATAAAGTGTGTTAAGTTTGAATTGATAAAATAATTATGTATTTATAGGTTCTTATCTAATTTCCCAAAAATTAGATTCCATAAGCCAACATTTAAAACTTGAATTTGAAATCATTAAAATGTCACCAAAAACATTAAAAATTGGGTCTTGGCACTTAAGGAGGACCCATTCTCCCTCGGCATAATTAATTTAATGTTGGAAATTGTTTAATGTCAGTTTCCCTTTCAAAAAATGAGAATAATAAGGCTTAGGAATGTATAATATTGGAATATTCACACTACATTTAGGAGCCATTCACACTTAAGTCTAGGATACATAACTT
>VDFB02244484.1:0-17841 GCA_007258455.2 Sequoia sempervirens | reverse complement strand
TTGATTTTATGGATTTTTTTGTGTTTTAAAAAAAAAAAAAATCTTAGATTGGGTTAAAAAGAACGGGGAATTAATTCTGGTGAAGGGGGGAGAAAAGAAAAGAGAAGAAAAATCACTTGCTCTGTTAATCATCTTAATCACGTATTAGTACATGAAAAAAAAAAAGAGAGACAAGAGATTTTGGGAGAAATCAGTGGAGTTTATTCTGAAAAAGGAAATGGTATGAGAAGCATGAAAGTAAGTTTGGAAGATTGATTAAGGCTTGGGAGGAGTAGATCTTTGGAATGTAGAAGTTGCTCTTAGCATCGAATCATTGGTCGTGATTATCGTTGGATCTAGGTTGCGTATTCTTTTGAACTTTACTTCTCTATGTGAAAATGAATGTTTGTTGCTTGATATTGCTTGAAAATGAGGGTTTTGATATATTTTATTTCGAGCTAGAGATTATTAATAATAATAATTTTGTTTTATTTAAGTTTTTGGCATTCGTTACGTATAGATATTTTTTTCTCCCATCCACTATTAATGGCAAACTTTTACAGTCGTTCTTTATTGGTAGACTGCGTATGGATATTATGGTAGTGTTGTTTTTTTTAAGATTGTTTATTTTCCTTTAGATTGGTCTTTCAACATTCCCAATACTTCCAGGTGATCGACACATCCTGTAGAGTGTTCTCTTTTAGCATTGTCAATATTCTCCACAGTGACCTCGTGCCATGTCTCTGTCTTTTCTTTTCGCATTAACGCATCCATGCTTCTCCATCTTTGGATTCAACTGAGGGAAATGATTAATGCCTTAATTATATGCTTGGTTGGCTATCGTGTCCTATTTTATTGGAATTTATTTTCAAAATCTTAGTGTGGGAAATTCGTTAGTTACCCCTTTGCGTATTGTAATCTGTTTATATTCTTCTGTTGGTGTTGATGCATGTGAAATATGTTAGCTTTTATTGGCTATCTTTCAAAAAATACATTGCTTATTATATTCAATGTAATTATCATATTTTGGAGTTCGATAGTTGGCATCTTATATGACAATCAATGACTTTCATCTACCCTTTTTACCTATTGATGTTGCACCCCCTCAATCAAGAAAATTTTGATTTATATTCCATATGTTATGTGCATGATAGTCGTTGCTATTTCTTAGTGCAAACCTGGTTTTGATTGTTTCATTTAAGATCACCAATATCCTCCACAAAATAGTGAATTTGTTTTAAAATAATAGAAATGGTTCACATCTCTCTGAGGGTAGTGGCTGCTTTTCTTAATTTTTTTTAGTTTACGCATCTCCCCATGCCTCCTTATTTTGAGTTGACAAAAGGTAAGTTCTTCTTTTTAAAGCCTAAAGACTAGGAGATAAATGGAATCTTTCTTAAGGGAAGTAAATCTTGATTTTAATTAAGGAAAGGAGGTTAAAATAATACCCCACTTTTGTTTTAAGATGATTTTCTTTAGATTACTCTTTTAGGATAATATTTTGAGGAAATTAACATGTAAGGAGTATAGATGTGTATTATTTTATTGACATTATTTAGAAAATTATGTTCAAGTGAACTAGAATAAATAAATAAATATATATCTCTCATTTATAGTCTTAGGTATCCAAGTAATTACTTTTAAGGAGAAGTGATTATTTAAGTAAATGAATTAATTAGGAATAAAAGGAAGATATTAACTATATTAAAAATATTTTATTTATACTTATGCATAATATTTTAGGGAAAAATATTGTAAGTATGGAATTTATATTGGAGAATGAAGATAAAGAAATTGAATATTTTGTTGATTAAGAAATTGTAAAATTTTGAGGTTCGTTACCGTAGACAATAATTAATTACTGTAGTAAACTCTAGTGAATTATGTTTTAGTTTTGTAAACTTGAATAATCGGAGTAGAATTTAAGCTAGTTCATATAGATTCTTTAATGATTTAAATAAATTCATATTCGACATGTAAACCAATGTAGTTGAGTATTAATGTTCTTTATAGTTAGGTGGTGTCAATGAAATTAATGGTTGAATTTCAATGGTTCTATGAAGTTATATCTTCTTGGCTTTTACATATGATGTTTGTTTGATTAAGGAATGTGTATGTCAAGTGAATGGAAATAATGTTTATTGTTTGCTATTGATTTCATTGTTGTTGAATTCTGCTCAAGTTGATAGTTAGCCAAATTGTCATGTTGGTTTATTTTTTTTGTAGTTGGGAAGATCTTAGTATTGGTTTTGTGATTGATTTTGTATTGGGTTGTCTATGTTGGTTTTTTATTGAAGTTGGTGATCTCTTAGCGAGGTTTCCCTTCATTATTTTACTCTTGTGTTTGCATTTTGAGAATCTTCCAGAGGATTGAGGGGATATGGTTTCTTCTTGCAAGATTTGGTGTGGGGGCCGGTGACCTAGAAGGTTTCGCCTTGGGTAACTCATACTAATCTTGATGCATTTATTTGTTGTTGTTGCACCCTTTTGTCTATCTTTTTACCTCATGAATATTTGTGTGGGTGGTACCTCCTAGTTTATGGGTTTTGATGCTTGGATAGTCACGAGATGGTCATGTCTTGTGTGTTATGTTTTATAAAGAATGCCTTTATGTCTTGAGGATTGAGGTACACCCATTGCTTGTCTTTGATTTTAGGGTAACCGTAGGGGAGAGTGGCTCTTCTTGGGGCCAATGTACAAGCGGTCACCCTTGAAAGAGTTTCCTTAAATAAGTGATAACCTAATTAATGTATCTAGTGTGTTGGGATAGTTAACACATAACAAGATAAAAACATGCACCTCACCCCTGTCGTTAGCGCTCTCAAAGGCTAAGGACAGGTGGGAAGACCTGGTTGGTAAGGTCACTACCTTATCTCTATGAAAGGTAAGTGGCTCCGCATGAGTCACCCTATGGGGTGGCACCTTGAGATAGGATGTCTGGATAACCATAGATGGAGGCAACTCCTAATAATAGGTAGTCTGGCAAACCCATGTAAAGCCATGCGATGACACTCTCCCAATGTGCCCTTTGTTTCTTTTGTTCTTGTTGCCTCTAGAGTTGTTTATTGATGTGGATGAAAGGTGCCCTTGGATATTTATTGTTGGTTGATTTTGCAATCTCATTTGGAGAGTTTTGGATTCTATTGTTGTCAGCACCTCTTATGGTTATTTAGTGTTGATCTATAATATTGGCAATTGGTTCTTGTTGGACATTTCATTACTCTTTTTCTGGTTATGTGTTGGCAATGCTTTGGGTTATTATCTTGTGATTTGTTATCCTTCTTGTGGAGTCTTGTTTACCATTGGTTCGTTTGACTTCTTGGGTGAAGATCTTTTGCTTTTTAATGGGTATGTACAGATCATCATGGAAAATAGGCCCCTTAAGTGGCAAAAAATTTAGAAAATCAAGAGCTAGCAAAATCTGACATAAAAATTTGAATAACTTATCTATATTATTTCAAAAATATGAAAAAATAGAATCTATAGAAAATTAAATGTGTTTCTAAACAAGTAGGTTTATTTTAAAAAAGAAATCTATTTATGAAAATTTGAAATTTCAATGCAATAGTACTTTAAATCTCAGCAAAAAATAAGAAGTAGGTGTCTATCTAACCACCCTAACCATAATAAAATGATAATATTTTATAATATTTTATATATAAGTAGAGGACTCATGTCCAATGTCATGCATATTTTTGTAATTTTTCCCAAGTAAATAATTAATTATGAATTTTTTTATTACAACTTTTAAAAAATATAAAACTCATATGTCCTGACCACCTTAACTTGGTCAAAACCATGAAATTTATTTTTCTTTTTAATCCTATAGTATGTGAAGCATAGAATGTGATTACACATGTTTTGATTAAAAAATGTGATACTCGCTGAAAGTTATAAAATATTTCAATCAACCTATCGACGGGACTTTAGTTGTAATTTCATAATAGAAATTAATAATACTATTTATTAAATTAAAATTAAAGCATAATTCTATATATTGGTGGAAAGTCGACAACATCCTCTAAAACCCTTTTTATTTCATCAATTTTGCAAAAAGTCACACCACATACCCTACAAATACCATAATAAGCACTTTCAAATTTCATATCATCATGATCCCCGCATTATTGTACCCTACTCCTAGCATGGGGGTGGTTAGTGAACATGCCACGCATCCTTTCATTAGGTCCCCAACCAAAGATTTGAGATGTGCAGCAGTTGTACCTATTGCGTTGTCTTCTAAGTTATGTCAAAATTCGTCCAAATTTTGTAGCTTTGTATTCCTAAAATTTTAGATTTATCTTTCCATGTTATTATACTCTTCCCATAGATGTTGGGAAACAACATTGTATTGATGTTAACCTTGAGCAATGTATCTTTGTATTGTTAATGTATGATCCATGTTCAGGTCATTTGATTGGGTGTATGTCTATCTCTCATGTAATGTAAGATGTTGATATGAAAAGTGATGCAACTATGTAGCCCCAAGGAACTTTGTTATATGTTGTACTTATATTGCTACATTTCATGTGATGTATGTTGTTGCATATTATTTCTTTTAGAAAAAAAAATTGTGCCTTAAATGCTTGTATGTTAGTTTCCTTTGGGGTTGCATGGTGGGGCATTACAAGACATTCAAGAAGGGCGATCAAACATGAATTAAATCTATATTTGGATTTCCTAAATCCACTTCCTTCATTAACATTCAATAATTTATTGCCTTGATAAAACTGATTTAATAACGTCTCTTTCAGACAAAAGATAAACTTTAACCAGATATTTAATTCCCTAATTGCTCTTAAATGATAATAACATTTACTTCTATGATCCAAAACCTATCATTTAAAAAATAACTATTGGTCCTTTGCAAACTAAATCATTTTAAAATCAATTAATCTTGCTATTAAACACATTACATTTAAATCCAATATTTGTCCTTTCAAATATATTATTTTAAAATAAAATCAATAACTTGACTATGAACACAATATTTTAAATTCCTCGATTACACATTTCATGAAAATAACTAATCTTATCATACATTCATTGCAACCAATAAGAACTATAAATAATTAATAATTGCTTTCTTAAAAATTTCATTTCATTTAAAACAAACATCCATTTCTCTTAAAATCATTACCTTATTAAGTAACTATTTAAGCATTTGACAAGCAATAATAAATTAAATCTAAGGGTCTACTTTAGTTTCCCGATAATATTTAAATATAAAAAATCTCATTTCCCCATAGAAATCATTTCATTATAAAATAAATATTTGGATGTATACATCTCTATTAATTAAATATTCATTTAAATAAGAAAACATTTCTACGTAAATTTAATATCTATTCCACACATTTAAATATCCATCTATTTAACCATGTGCACATCATCCATTTCCTTAATTAAACAAAAAGATCAAAATCAATCTTAAAATAAAATCATTATTTACATCTAATAAAATAATCTCAAAATAATTATATTTAAATATAAATATATGTTTAAACATATAAATATTATTTAAATATATAATTATATTTTCAACTTAAATTCCAAAATCCTTTAATTCGAATCCAATTATCCACTAATTAAATATGCCAATAAAAAAATATACATATATATGTTTTATATATATATATATAAAATTAAAAAACATATAAATATATATTAATATAATATATATTATACATATATTTTTAATAATATATATATATATAATATATTATATATATATTATGTATAATATATATATATAAAATATAAAATTAACAAAATATAAAATAATAAAAAAAGATTTTATTTCTTTAAAAAAAAAAAAAGGAAACCCCACCATAGAGGGCAGCCTCACTTTATGAGAGGTTGTTACCAACCTTCCCCTAATGCTGGTGGGGAAGAAGGCAAAGGTGCCGGGGCCTCCACGTCAGCCTCCTATAAGGTGAGGGGGGCGGCACTCCACGTACTTTCCAAAGTGTAATTCTCATTTAAATTTTTAAAAAAAAAATTCCCCTATTCCCAAACTTGCCATGAGGCTCTCATAGCCCACCAAAAAATAATTTTCATTTATTTATTTTTATAATTTTAAAAATAAAATTTCCTGGCCTAGTAAGAACAAAAATCTCTCTTCTATTTTTTTATAAACATTTTTACAAACTTCTCCATAATACTAACAAATTTGAATACATAAGAAATATATGAGTATATATATATATATATATATATATATATATATATATATATATATAGAGTATATATATATATATATATATATATATATATATATATATATATATATATAAATAATATATATATATATATTTCCATTTTATAGTTAGACTGGGCAAATTTTCGACAGGAAAAATCTAAGAAGAATAATTTTAAACACAATTTCATGATATAAATTTCTAGAAATTCCCCAAATTCAAATACAAAAATTTAAATGTTTTCCTTTTGTTTCCTCTTCCATTTTCTATTGTTTAGACTTGGAAATTTCTATTGAAAGAGTTTGTTTTTCCACAAGAAGTCTAAATTCTTTCAAGATTTTAACAGGGTTTTCAAATTTGTTTCCAAGCAAGTTTCCAAAATTGAAAATACAAATTTTCAAAACCAATAAACAAGAAAGAACCTATGATCTGAAGCTTGAAGAAGAAAGGTTGAGCTTCCTTGCAAGATAATTTTTCCAAAGCTCTTCCAAAGTCTTCACCCAAATCCAATAATGCATCCAAAAAAACCAAAAAACCTCCATTCTTTTTGCAGCCATATATTCTTTTGCAAAATGAAATATCTTCCCTAAATTTAGTCAATGCCCTCTAAAATATCCAAGATATTTTCTTTTTCCAAAATAAAATAATATTTTCATTCCTATTCTCCACACTTAGTCAACAATTTACAAAATATCTTTTTTTTTTCTCCACCATAGATATTTCTTTTATGCATTCACAAGATATTTGCTTTTTAAATGATTTAAAACAAAATTCCATTTCCAATAAATTTAATTCTTTTAATTTATACATTTTCAAAACAACTTTAACTATTTAATTTATTTAATCCATAACTATAATTTAAAACACCATTTAATTTCCAATCTAGATTTAAATCTTTTACTTTATGCACTTTTCAAATACAATTAAACTATTCACTTAATAGATTTAATAGATTAATTTATTTACTCCACAACTAAATTTATTTAATAAACAACTTAAATACATAAAGCCATTTATTTACCTTTTTCAACTTGCAATTAAATAAAATCAAGGAGAGATGAACAACAAAGAAGCAACTTAACCTGACTAAAACCCGATGACACACTATGACTAGGGTGATGACTTGGCACGAAAAACCTAGCTACTATCTCCCAATCGAATACCGTTGGCCAATGGACACGCTCAAACCTATGAAATCAGGTGGAGTCGATGTCCTATAATTTCTGTCAACCCGAACAAAGAGTATATCGAACATGCATATATATAACATAATAAAACACACTGTGAAGAGGAAATCATGGAATCGTAGGGAACTCACAAGCGAGTGATGCAATCTCGTCCCCTTCACTAATACACTCATCATAGACTAACAGCTCCATCATAAACAAATATCTCATGCAATAACATGTTACAATAACTAATCATCATTACACCAATTAAAACATGTCAAATAGAGAATCAAATAAGATACATCACCTCACACAAATAAACTATCGCTCTATAAATAATCGACAAATAACAAACACATGATAAAGTATCTCAATAACCAAAAAGCACATAGCAAACAAGGACACCGTCTGCCCATAAAAGAAAAAACGTAGAGGGTATTACATAGTAAAGTAATTTAATTCTAGTGGTTAAATTTATTTTATGAAAGCAAATGAATTACTAATTAAACTTATTATGGGGAGTAAATAAACTAAATTATTAATGTTGTTTTGAAAATTTCATGGAATTAAAAGGTTTTAAATTTTTTCAAAAAATTTAAAAGTTTTAAATTTTGTTGAAAAAGAAATTTTATTTTAAATTTTTGAAAAACAAAATATCCAAAATGCATAGAAGGAAATAACTATGGTGGATGAGAGATATTTTAGAGGATATTGACTAAAATTGGGGAAAAAAAAAATTAGGAGACATTGGCATTCTTGGAGAAAATTTGTTGTGAAGAAGGAAGGAAGGTTTTCTCTTGTTTTTGATACACTTTGGATTTGGAGTGAAGATTTGGAAGGATTCTGGAAAAATTGGAATTTGCAGCTCAACACTAGATCTCGTCTTCTTCAAGCTTCAAAACAGGTTCTTTCTAGTTTTTATTGTTTTGAAAATTTGGATTTTCAATTTTGAAACCTTGTTTGCAAACAAATTTGAAAACCACTGTTGGAATCATGGAAAAATTTAGATTCTTGTGGAAAAATAGGCTCATACAACAGAAGAATTGGAATAGGAACAAAAAGAAATTTGAAAACCTCTATTTTGAGAGTTGAAATTTTCCATTTCAAATTAGAAATTGAATTTTTTTTTTTAAAAAATTGTGCTTCAAAATGAATTGTTGTGGTTTTTTAAAAAATTATTCAATTTTATGTAAAATGGAAATTATTATGAATATATATATATATATGCACATAATTTTTACGTGATAAAATTTACATAATTTGTTGGATATTTTATGGGAAAATTTTAATCAGGAAAAAATTGTCTATTTTGAATAGAAACAAAGCCTTCATTTTGTGTTTTTTAAAAATAAATTAAAAAATAAAAATTGAAAGTTTGGGCTCTACCACCCACCCCCATGGGAGAGGATGTTGTGAGGTAATGCCTGCCACCACTGCAGACGCCGCCACCACTGCCTACTGTGGGTAGTTTTCTATTAACGTGCCTTACAGGTTTGACCTCAAGGCCTCATGAATATGTATACATGGTTTTAAAAGCTTTTTTAAATCATTTTATATTATATAAATTATATATATATATATGTATATATTTATATATATATAATGTATTTTAATTATTATTTATTTAATATGTATAATGTATATATTATATATTTATTTGTATATTATATATATAATATATATAATATATTTTAAATAATTGAAATATGTTTATGAATTGGAATTATAATTGGTTAATTTATAGTTAAGTATAGTTTTCTAAAATGAGCTTATTGTAGAAGTAAAGTCGGTTTTCTAAGAGAATAATATTATTTTTATAAAAATATTAATTGTTAACATTTGTTGTAATCGAGGAAGTTGGAAGGAAACAATTAGTTTAAGCTTCTTATTTCAAATAATGTTAATTATTTTAATTGATTACATGCAATATGTCATTACTTTGCTTGGATTTAGGAAATCCTAAAGTAGGTTATTAAATTGTTAAATTATATTTTCGTTATGTTATCTCTCTCATTCTTGATGTTGGAAAAATGGAGTTATTTGTTTATGTTAGACTTCCAGATATGTTTTTTTGAGATGGGGATTGTAACTCATGTTGGGTAGTGCATCTTAATGTATCTAGTTAGATACCTAGTTATCATGAATGGGATGTGTTGATTTTATGTCATGGATAGGGATTTAATATCCTTAGGTTGCACTTGTGTACCCTTGGGTTGTGGAGTTATTCCGCGTGTTGTCTTAGAGGAGTGGCTTGCAATGAGGGTCGACACACAAGAGTGCTGCAACTGTAAGGCAACGTAATCAATTCCCATTAATGTATCTCAAGATCTCTTATTAGTTGATGGTGTGAGGTGATTGTTTTATTTAAAACATCAATACCCTACATGCTTGGTAATCTCCACATTTATGATAAAGATTCATTTCTATCAATATACCAATACCCACACTTCCCTCAGTTTACCAAGTGGGGGTTATCATGAAAACAAATCCCATCATTATACATACGTATGATTTGTCCCATTAGTTTAGAGCACAAAATAAATAAAAGGGTCTATGATCAAATATCATGTCTAATATACTACATCCACACGAGAATAATTTTATGGATATTTTGAAAAGTGATTACATAATGCACATCATTTATGGTGATTGTAGGAATTATATCTTTGAACATGCCACACTTCCTTAATGGAAATGAACCAAGGTGTGTAATATGATAATTATGTGGAATCTAGTGGACACATAGTATTCTTATTTCATCCCAAAAAAACTATTCAATGATGTGTGTAGTATAATAATTGATGGTTGTGTAACATATTCAATTGTATAGCACACATAAATATATCCTAATGGTCTATCCCAAAAGGGTTGCAATATCCTTGGTTTTGTGTCCTCCACTATTAAATTTAGAACTCTATTAAATGGATGATAGATATTTACTCAAAGTTCAAATAACACAACTTTCATGACACTATTCTTGAAGCTTTGATGTCATGGATTGGGACTTTTGATATGTGGTAATGATGTAACTTATAATCTTAGATTTACTACTTCCACGGTAATAAACCTCTACAACTTATGGGTTTTAATATTTTTATATTCCTGGGTAGTTAAGGGTAGGTTTTAAATGCACTACTAAGTCCAATCTAGTACATTGAATAACAAATATAAATAAAACTCTAAGAGTTGACTTAAATATTGAACCAAAAGTATAAGGAGAAATCAGATGAAAAGAGGAGACAAAGGAATATGAAGTTGGAGATGAAGTAATGGTATATTTGAGGAAGGAAAAGACTTAGTTGGCAATTACAACAAGCTGAAGATGAGGAAGTTTGGACCTTGTACAATCTTGAAGAAATTTGATTCAGGAAATGCCTATGAAGTGGAGCTACCAGAAGGAATGGGAATATCACCTATATTCAACATTGCAAATCTACATCAGTACCATGAATCAAAATTCAGTGGATACAATGAACAAAAATTAGAGAATTAGTTTCCTAAACAAAAAACAAATGAGATTGAAGAGATTTTGGATATCAGAGATGGGAGGAAGACTCATGGAAGACAATACAAAGAATATCTTATGAAGTGGAAAGATAAACTAATTGACGATTCTTTGTGGATTTCTCATGCTAAGGTAGACCGTCTTGGTTTTCCTTTGGCCCCAACAATGTGAAGGACTCACTTTTCAATAACCTTTGATGTTTGATGCATAAGCATCCTTGGTTTTTGGCAATCTTGCATCAACCAAAAATATTTTCTTTCAATTTTTCATTCTTGTTCTGTTCTTGCTCAATTCATTCTAGTGGATGCATCATCTTTGCTCACCAGACCTTGTGGATCTTTGTGAACATTGTGGACATGTTCATTTTTCTTATTCCAAGAGTTGAGCATGTTTGGATCTTTTTCTTGCAAGTTATTGCTTGTGGATTTCGTGGTAGTTTCTTCAAATGGCACTGGAATAGTTTCCAAGCCTAACAACTAATTTGATCATTGCAGATCATCCATGTGAATGGCGGATTCTGATGGTGTGATATTAAATGTCTCGTGGAGTGTCCCCAACCTTCGTTATAGGTCCACACTTCATTCTATGCACCTGTTGATGGAGTAATTCAATTTTGAGGTCTACTTGTTCATGCACACGTTACATTTTCTTTCCTTCGATAATGTTATTATATTTGGTCTACATGGATGATTCCAGAATTATGGATATGATATAAAGCTTGTAATCGATCATTAGAAGAGTAGTATTTCATTGATTAGATTAAGATAGATCTGAGTTGTAAGATTTCATCTCGCATATAGGAGCATATTGGAATGTTGTAATTCTAAATATGTTATATTAGGTCTGTGATCCAAATTTGTAAGCTCAGATGTTGTCGAACGAATGTAACTAAGATTTCTATTAATGCAAAAATTTTCATCTACATTTTCCTCCATATTTTGTGTTGCTATTATTGTGTTACTCTTGTTTCATAGTCTGGATTGTTCTCTTTGAGGACCCTCCTTTCATGGTTGAACCAGAGTTTCTCCTTGATAGATGGTTCCCCAAGGAATAATCAAGTCTACATAAAGGAATCTGACCAACATGAAGCAACATTTACCACTAAGTGGGAAATATTTTCATATTCAAAAACACCGTTCAAACTCTCTGATGTTGGTTTAGCTCTTTAAAGGGAAATGGGCATTACATTAGAAAGATGGGTCAACCAAATTATTTTCATATATTTGGGAAATTTAGTAGTTGAAAATGATGATTTCAATCATCTAAAAGGGTTTTTTTCAAATACCAATGATTTGGGATTCTTCTTAATCCAGAAAATTATTTCCTTGGAGCATCCCAAGTAAAGCTTCTCGGCATTACAATACCGCAGGAGGGAATAGTAATATATCCTAAAAGGATATGTGACTTAGAATTTAACATGAGATATTTTCTGAGGAAGTTTAATTTTTTCCATAGATTCATATCATATTTCACAAGTATTGTGCCTCCAATCACCCTAATGATTAAAGAGAACTTGTCTTTTCAACAAAATTCCAAGGGAACAATAGTTATCAAGTAGCCAAAGATGGCTTTCTCCAAAGCCCTGGCATTGATTATTCCAGAGTTCTTCAAAGGTTTTCTACTCTGTATGTATAATGACCAATATTGTATAGTTTTTGTGCTCACTCAAAAGTACGAGGAAGAAAATACAGAGCGTCCTATTACATTTCCTTCAAGGAAAAGAAAGAAAAAGGGAGCTAGCATGTGGGAATACATCATAGGAGAAAAAATTGTTAAGTTTCTTAAGGAGCTAAAATCCAATCTTGGCCTGTTCAAGATCATTATACTCGAAAATGCTCAAGGTTTGGTGGAATCACAAGGGTAAAATTTTGTTACCAGATACAAGATTTTTTCAAAACTTCATCAAAATATTACTTATAAGGGAGCAAGTTAACAAAATCAACCAACAAGACCCTAACTAGGTTCATCAGAGATATTGGATTAGAAAGACAAAGAGATTGGCACAATCATGAATGGTCTTCCTTGTTGATGAACTGAATTACCCTCAAGATGGTTGTAAAGGTTTCTCCATATGAATTGATGTATGGAAATTTGGAAAAAACTCCAAGACTGGAACAAGACAGAGAAAAGGATCATGGAGCCATAATAAACTTCTAGTAGATGATCAAACAATGTTTTGATGAAAAGACTTCTAACCCAAAATTCAAAGAAGGGAGCTTAGTGCTAAGGTAGATAGACGTGCTACAAAACCAAGGCAACATACAAAATTCAAAGTTTTGTTGAAAGGACCTTTCAAAAATAGTGCGTGCAGAAAAAAGAATGTGTACGGACTCGAAGAAATGGAGAACAACACTTTAGATGTACTCGCGAATGGTATTTATCTAAGGATTTTCCATTAAAATGCATAGTTCTTTTAATTTTTTTAGCAATTATGTAACATATGTAAAAAAATTATAATTATTTCAAAATTGTGAGAGGAAAAACCCAAGAATAATATATAGGAGATAAAGGCTATATTATATTATGTTTATCGACAAAATTCACAATATAATGTATGGCCCAAGGCTCAAAAGTGAACATGAGGCTCTCTTGAGCAAAACCCAAAAGAAACAAGCGAGCAAAAAGTTGCAAAGGGGAGGTAATGAGTAGAAAAGCAATAAACTTCAGCCAAAAACCATCAATCATGAAGCAAAAAAGGGCTCATTATCGAACTCCACTTATTCTCTTTATTTTCTTCTTCTTCTTCTCCTTCTTCTAATAGGTTGCAAGTAGGGGAAAAACACGCAATACGCATGGGCTGCACAGTGCAAACCTAGGGTTTACTCACCGTGAATTGGCACCAAGAATCCAAAGTGCTTTCTCTAGGGAATCCCCAGAACCTGGTCCATGTCATACTCTTATAGGAGAAAAGTGGTTGCTTTCTGAGAAGAATAGTGGTGTGTTTCAATGCCCATGGTGTGAAAATCAATTAGGGAAACCAGGGTACATCTGCTCCAAAATCCATGTGCCTATGGAGGTCCACAGTGCTTGGGATACTAACACCAGGGATGGCCACTTGCACTATATCACCAAGCCCTTCGATTAGAGAGGTGTCAAACATCTTCTGACACAGCTCGATTATCATGGGATTGGTTACATTCAGGTCCAACAATGAGGCCATGAAGTGGGAAAGCATGTTGCAGTTACTCTAAAGCTATTTCTCATCAGTAATATAGTTTGCACCAACTACCCACTTGAACATAGTCATAACGAGGGGGTCACAATTCTTCACCAAATGCTTGATTCGGTCACCAGTGACCTCTCCCACAAAGTAGTTTTGCAATCTCCATGGAAGGATCCGAATAGGGGTGCCCAGACCAATGGATATTCCAACAAAGCAGTGAATTATGACAAAAAGAGAATAAGTGGAAGGCCAACTAAGTTAGGGGACTGTATGTTGAAATGAATGTTGCAAAAGGTGGCATAGCTATATATAGAAAAGGGTAACCAAAAAATTTAACCAATTGGATGTATATTTTTTTCCAGACAACAAGAAGTAGTTTTTAAGATAGAATAGAGCAAGGTGGATAAATCGTACAAAGGATCTGATGGAATGCCTTGAGAAATAAATTCCGGTGTTGGTAGTAAATTCCCTCATACACCGATGGTTGATGTGTTTCCTTTGCCATCATCAGTGCCAACCAATTCACTAATGGGAAAAGACATGGAGTAGCATGCTAAAGCTCTGACAAATAAATGGGAACATCTTTTCAGGAGTACCTTGTATCATCTCAGCATGTTCCATATGACGAAAAGCACTCTTTTTATGTAATAAATTTTGTTGTAAAAGAGGCGGTGAGGAGAATGTACTAATTCAATTCTCATGGCTTTCTCATCATTTCCAAGGGATACAAATCTCATATCCACACATATCTTCCCGGTAGTAGCATTTAATGGGTCATCAATAGTGGCATAGTCTTAACTCCATGCACAAGTCAAACAATTAATTGCACTCAAAAATAGTTTTTTCTAAAAAAAAATGCAAGTGGTTGTCATTACCAGAGAAACTCTCTGCATCTTTCTCATACAATCATGGCAGAAGCATCTGCCTCCAGCAGGTAGGCCAAATCTCTAAGCAAAAGACTTGGGTATGCAGATATATTTGGGCACTACTCATCCACCAATGCCCCAACACCAAAAGAACAACCATTTAAATGTTGCAAGAAGGTTCAACCTAATAAATGCATCCAAAAAGAGGCAGTTCAAGATATCACTAACAATGTTTGTGACCCTCATTTATCCACCAACCCTAAGAACTTAGGGAAGGTGCATTTCAAAGGATGTTGGGGCATGAGTCGTTAGAGGGTTTTGCATTTTGGCTCTAGAATAGTGGTCTACCATAGTTTTTGCTACCTGCTATGCATACATTCGCAAAGCTAGTTGACACATGTGCAAAGAGGTTTAATAAAAATAAAGATGCCATTGAGGTTCATGGGGTCAAGATTACCATTTCTGCCAAAGCTATACGGGACATGTTGTGTATCCCTACAAGTTGAGGTGTCGAGCTTTTCAATGAAGAACAAATGGATGCCCTGGGAGAAGATATGTTCAAGCAAACAAATTTCTATGATTATGAGACAAAGGAAAGGCCACATAGAGGATAGATTTGCTAGCCTCTTTAGTATAGGAAATTTAAGAAGTATACACAGTCCATATCCTCAATGTTGGCCTGGGTTTTGGGGCTTGATGACGACGAAGAGGTTAACCCTTTCTATTTTTCCCTAGGCCTTGTACTCAAAAGAGAAAAGGTGTTGAGGCATTACAATTTTGCTGAGATAATAGCTGGGAATATGAAGCTGCATTTGAGAAACTACAATTTTGAGTACAAGTTTAGGTATTCTTCCGTCCTCATTCATTTGTTATTACATCAAAATATTGAGTGGCTAGGGAGAATGTACCATTGTCTAGGATAGATGAGAGGGGCCATATCCAGCCAATTTATGTATGGAACCCTATGCTTTCAAGAACAGGAGATTATTATCAATTTGCAAATTAATTTTTGAGACCAGTGCTTCAAGATTTACTGTGTCACCCCATTGGCCATTTCTCTCAAGAGGTTATAGAATGGATGGAGCATCCACCTATCTCGGTGGATTATTTCTTAGGAAATGATTTCACATTTTTAGGGTTTCATGGTTTCCCTGGGAAGGTTTTCTAACTCCCCAAATTTGTAACAGACTGAACCTTTATATTGGAAGCATGCTGACAAGTATCAGTTGTTCACAAGATTTATGGTGTTGGGAGGAATAAAGTAAAGCTTTTGATCTTCCCCTTATGATTGTAAGGATTCAGGTGATACTCAATAAGCAAAAGGTTGAAGATGAGATAAAGAATTTATTGGTGACTCTAGGTTTTGTCCTCATTTGTGACAAATGGAATTATAACCCGGATAGGTGTTTTAGTTTAAGGCACAAGTTTAGGGAATATTTTCAAAGAAGGAGAAATCCTTCTTGGGAGAGTGCAGAAATATACATTGACCTGGCGCACATTCCAAAAGAACGGCCAAAATGGTTGAGTTTTATGAGCCCCAAGCATAATATCAGAGGAATCTCCAAATGGGAAAATCTCTCAATGTGCACCTAAGGCATAAGGGATGGTCAGAAAGAAAGAAGGCATATTTCTGGAGGTTCTACTAAGAGATGAGAAATCTAGGTGTCTTGTTCGATACCTTCCAGCTTGATGAGAAATTCAAGGACACATATGACAAATAGGCTGATTCTGACAACAACAATCCCTATACAAGCAATGAAATCAGAGAGGAACAAGTTCCACTCTTGGTTCCTAGACCTTTGGAACCCAACAACAGAAGATATTTGAGGCAAGGGGGTCCATAATTTTTTTCTACCTCCCATGCTCGAAGTAAAGGAAAAGGGGCCCGACAGTCCCCAAGGGGATCCTTAGTGGCTGCTAAAGGTCAAATGTTAGAGGACTCTACAGGAAGAGGATCAAAATGTGTTGGTCCTAATCGTGTGAAGTGAAGGAGGATCCAAGACCTGGGTGCCTCTGACATACTGGTACAACAGGAAGAAGAAGTGGAGTCTTCCCTACAAAATGCTTCATTGAATATGGCTTAAGTAAGTTTCACTCCCACTCTTCTTCCTATTTTTGTGTATTTGGTCAATCCCCTACCTCCTCCTATCAAAGGTAATCATCCATCTTTGGTTCCTAAACTAATAGTGTTGGATGTACCCCTTGCCATTGTCATTGAACCTGTTGAAACCTTTCTATGCACCGAAGGAGCATCATCCATGATGGTCGTTGCAGTGTCATTAGTTTCCTTATCAAAGGCCCCCATTGGAACTTCTGAAACTACTACTTTTCCCATTAATCCTAGCCCATCTACTTCCAAGAAGGCACCTCTTCATCATCTTGTTTTCATATTTACCCCTATTGGTTCTTCCCCTACTCCATTTGGTGTTCCACATTTTTCCATGATCACACTACCTTTTGTATCCCCCCACACTCACACATCTGAAGTTTCCCCTATCATCACCATTTTTAGACTTCCCCCTAGTGCTCCCATTGCACTTCATAGTGTCAATTTTCCTTAGACTCTCTAGGGTCATTTTGACACCACCAAACAGCCCCAAAAGGCCAAGAAGTAGAAAATGTTGTTAAAAAGCACCGAGAGGCCCACCACCAAGAAGATTGAAGTCTTTTTTAATGAAGAGTGAAAGTCTCTGCTTATTACCACTATGAAGCCACTCATTTCCAAGCTTGAAGGACAAAAGTAAATTGAATATTATGACATTCATGTTGTAGGCCTGCATTTGAGAGAAACTTGGCCGCATGATAAAATGGTCCTAGCCAAAGCCACATAGAGGGTGGTAAATGTTGATTATGAAAGGCTAGATAAGAAATTAAGGAAGTGGGAGGTTGAGTTGGAAATGGTAAAAGGAACAGTTAGTAGACTACAAAATGAATTATGATGCAAGGATGCTAAAGTAAC
>VDFB02244483.1:0-11313 GCA_007258455.2 Sequoia sempervirens | reverse complement strand
CATTAAGTTACCATCTGCATAAGAATAGTTACTTGTAGCAGTTATTATAGTTACCCACAACAATTATTATTTATATGAAGTTGTTTCTAGATATAGTTATTTTAGTTAAATTTACCTTCAATCAGATTATTTTTGCTATTTTTCTATACATAATCATTTAGAATGCTTTAGCATTCTTAGTTGCACATATAGTGTTGACATCATCTCAATATTACAATTCCTTGGTTGACAATTTAAATGAAGCACCTCTAAGAGAATGAATTTCTTAATAAGAGATTTGTTGGTCTATTAAGTTGTATGTATGCTATCTATATCAATTGATTGAACAATAGAGGGAGCTCTTCACTTATGAAGCAAAAAAAAATTATCACTTAAAATTCTATACTAGTCATTGATTTAGTGATTTAATTTTATGAAAGAATCAAAATACTATATTTGTAGTGAAAGTTATGCCAAATGGTAAAATTCCACTTAATAATTTAAAATAGTAAAAAGATAATAAAATGTTTTAAAAAATAAAAAATAATTTAAATTTTTTAATTACAAATTAAATTTACATAAAGAATGACAACTAATTAGTTTACATCATCTTCAAAAATATTGATTTTGGTGTCCTGATTGCATTGAAAAGTGAGACATGCCTTTATACTTTCACTTCCTACCCACTATTTTATCATATATGGATGTGAGATTTAAATTTTCAAAAGCATTGTATTTGATATTTGTTTGATTTCTCTCTAACCTAATGCACACCTGTATAATTTATTTTTTTATTAAGGCAAGTTGTATTTTTGGTAGGGCCCAAATCCTATTAGAAAAGAGCAACAAACATAAAAAACCAAAACAACCAAGTTACCTAAAAGATAGCCAATGTTTAGATTGAACAAAATTTGAAACAAACTTTTAAACTTTCACACCCATCTAAATTGTTAAAACTCGATATTCTGCAATTACTTGTCTACTCTTTAACCTCATGCATACTCATCTAATTTGTCAAAGCTCTATATTTTACATTTGTTTGATTGCTCTCTAACCGCATGCACACCCATCTAATTTATTAAAACTTTGTTTGACCAATATCTAACCTCATGCATACCCTACATTAAAGTTGACCAAACAACAATCATTAGTATCACATGTGAAACAAAAAAATAATGATACAAAATTCGAATTGATAGAAAATATACTAATCTTTGTTCTAGATAATTTTCATGTTTGTCAAATAAATTTGTGGATCACTTCCATGCATACTAGTTCCCTTCCATAGATTTAATGCCACTTCCAAAAATATAAAGAATCAACTCAAAAGATATCCCACACTAGTTTTAGACTATTTTTATCATTTGCAAAATTGATAAATTAACGAAATTTTTTAAAAATAACACTTGCCAACTCTTAAAGGTAATGACATGTATATGAACTCATAATTTTTTCAATCTAAGTGAGAATGTGTAATTTGTGACATACCCTTAGTCATGCTGAAATTTCTCCTAGTGACAATGAAGTATGTCAATCACATCCTTGACTATCCCCTCTACTACAACTTCAAAGCTACAATGGGTAGTTTTAGTAACAACCAACTAGAAAGAAATGCGAAATAATTTTAAATTATTTGGATGCCTAGAGCAACTTGTTAATTACTATTAAAAAAATCAACATAATATTAAAAGTAAGGTTTGATAATAAAATAGTAAAGCATTTTCAGCATTAAAGGAAAGATAATATAATTTGTTGGGAAGATGGTTCAAATACAATTTGAAATATGATTATATATATCACGCAGATTCGAATTCAAAATTAAGATGGGGGACCCTATCCTTAGATAATTATATTTGTATTATTGAGATTTAAGCATGATTAACAGCTATTATGTAATTAGCTTAAAATATTAAAAAAAACCAAGTAGAAAGTGAAGTTACTTACTCTTCTGTAATATCCATTGTCCAGCCTGAGCGAGAGCAGATGTCTCCAAGACCAAGCTTCCACCCGTCAATCTCTTCTTTTGCGTGTCGATCTAGATGGCCATAATGCTTTTCAAATGATTTCTTATACGGACTTTTCTTGTTTAGGGGATATCTAACGTCAGTTGGATCCATGCCATAAAATAGAGGAATGATTAAGTGGGGGGATTTCAATATTGCAATGGCCTCCTTGAGACACCAAGCTGAGTCTGCATAGCCTTCAGAATATATAGGAATGCATATGGCAATCTTCTTCATTGCTCTTTCCAACGACGGCCAAATTACTTCTCCCTTTTTCAAATTCTGGCTGTCTAAAAAGACACGCAATCCGGCTTTGGACAGATCTTTATAGAGACGATCAACCACTGTCTTTCTCACATCTTTTCCCCTAAAACTCAGAAACACATCATGGCTGAAAAAAACAAGCAATGAAGCAGTGGAAGGCGTGGATTTATCTCGCTTGCTCGCGAGAAAATAATCCATCATGGTGTTAAAATCTCGCGTCTTGGCATCATAATCTTCAAAACTCCTCATGAAATAGTCCTGCTTCCTGGCGAGAAACTCTTGTTTTATGGCGAGAAAATCATTCTCATAGTCGTTGATAAAAAATCGCTCCTTAATGATGAGCAATGTTCGTTGCAGATCCCTGGCCGGAAATTGGAATATATTTTCCCATAACGAGATAATCTTGCTTCCTCAAGAGATAATTTTCCTTCTTTTTGATATAATTTCGCCTCCTCTCGAAATATACATCCTTCAGGGCGAGATACTTTCGCCTACGGTCAAAATAATTTGGCCCACCCTCCCAGTAATCTCGACAGAGTTTGGAATAACCAAGCCAAATAAACGAATCATCTATTGCATAGTCCCGAACGATAGGAGTGGGGCGATAAAAGGCCGACAGACCGTAATCGGAATTCATCTCAGGATTGCAAGAGAAAAGAAAGGCTTACTGACAGTAGAGAGAAAACAGAGGATTCAACTCAACTACACAGATTTTCAACTCCTGTCACACATAACAAACTAAGAGTTTCACTAATTACAAACAGGCAACCTTCCGAACATAAAATTGTGTATTCCAGACTTATTCCTGCTCTCTTATTATCATTATACATCCGTGATATGACCTTTGCTTGACCGCCTTGAAGAGTGCTTAAAAAAAAGAAACAAGCCACGCATCCATCCATTCTTGCCATCTGAACGAGGTTATATTAAACCCGAGTAAGATCATGGTATATACGTTGTGATCCATAATTACTTGGAAGTTACAACCAATGGAAAATCAATGCCGGCAGGCACATTTTAAAGCACAATTTTGTTGACCTTCCTCCTTTAAGCCACCATCAACGCGCTACCACGACAACACACGAATAGACTAGCAGTCGAATGCACAGGATCTGACGATCAGCTGATAGGGTCTACTGTGAAGGAAGCACATTTGCGAGTATTAGAGAAAGTTAGAAAAAGGAAAACACATGTTAATAATTAAATGGAATATGAGAACATATTATCATGAATATTTTAATTAATTACATTTGGTAAATTAAATACAATTTAAATTTTCAAATAATTAGTTTTGGTAATAATAATTATTTCTCTCCAAAATTTAAGGTATGATATAATTTTATGTGCATTTTAGTTTAATAGTTGGCAGGCCTAGATGCACATGTATATTTAACATTTTTCTCTAGGTTAATCAATCAATTTATTAATTATTATTTAATTTTATTAAGATAAGGCAATGCATTCGAAGACTAAGAACCATTTACATAAAAGAGGAAATTCATGTTTGATATGCTTTTCTACGTTAATCAGTAAATTGATTGATTATTATTTAATTATCTTTAAATAATGTAGTCCATGGGATATTAAGTACTATTTGCATAGAGCGGGAAATTGATCTTTGGATTTATACATCAATATTTCTTAGTTTGAAATTGATTATGAAAATAATCTTAGGAGAATGATTTTTCAATAAAAAAATTCTTAATAAATTAGTTGTGGAAAATTAAATAGAATTTAAATTTTTAAATAATTAGTTTTGTTACTAATAATCATTTTTGTCAAAAATGTAAGCTCTCATATAATTTTATATGTATTATATTGTAATAGTTGTTAGGCCTAGATGCACGTTTATATTTGATATTTTTGTCTAGCTAATGAATCAATTGATTGATTATGATTTAATTATCGTAAGGTAGATATGAATACTAATACATGGAAAACTTGAAGTTGTGGATTAAATAACATAAACACCAGAGTTTATCATTTCACAAGGCAACCAAAACAGTTCACATCATTATATTAGAACAATGAATATGCTCAACGGGCATATCAGCAAAAACCTACCATTTTGTGTGGCATACTTTGATTAAGTTGTATTGTTGAAAGAGCCATTGTGGTGTGGTTTTGACACCAGACCACTATAAAAATTGTCGACCTTAACTCTATTTTTTAGCAAGCTAGAGGGTTGTAAAACTATTGTGGCGTGTAATCTGTAAGTCGTTCTCAATGGGTATTTTGCTGAAATCAGTAATTTATCGTTCATGTGTTTTGTTGTCTATTTATTGTTGCTTTTTTCTTTATAAATCATATTTTCTCAATTGAATACAATTGAAATTTGTAAGTATTAGTTTTCTTAATAATTATAATCTTTGTCCAAAATTTAAGGTATTATATATTTTGTGTTAATAGAGTGTATATTTGATGTTTTTGTATAGGTAAATCAATTGTTTGATTCATTAAAATGGGAAGATGGTTCTTGTGTTCGAGAATAGGATTTACCAGTTACAAAGTGGCTACCAAATTGTACATTATGTGCTATCTTCCTAAGATCAAATTAACAATTATGCTTTTGAAAAAGTGATTCAATTAGTATAGTTATGTCTTTTGGAAAATTGATTCCATTAGTTTATTTATAATGGACATCAAAAGTAGCTTTTGTAAAAAGTGAAGATGTTATAAGTAGTATCAAATCCATAATTCTAGGATTCTAACAACATGCATACTTTGTCAAGGTATTTTAATTGAATTATAAGCTACACCTTGTTTGCAGGGAACATTATAAAGATGTCACCAAATGTATACAACAATTTTTCTAGACATATATATATATATATATATATATATATATATATATATATGTATATATATATAAGAACAAGTTTATGGCATTAAATGTAGAACTACAAAAGCCATGCTTGTTTGTCTTCCTACCATAATGGCATAATGAGGGCGCATGGCCTATATGGAGATCCCTAAGAAAGAGAAGAATGAAACATGCATGGGAGATACTGTGGAAATTCAACATTCATTATTATTTTAATTGAATGAAAAGGCAGGCCTTGTTTTGAGACAATACGAAAAAAACAATAGTAAATCTATACAAGAATTTGTGCATATACATATATGTATGTAAGGAAAAAATGAATGATGTGAAATGGTAAACCAGAGTAGAACACAACGAGTTTAACAATGGTCTACTACTTAAGCAACACTGCACTCACTATTTGCACAATGCATCTTAATCAATATAAAACCCTACATCTTGTTATCAACAAGAACAATAAGCACCAAACAAAAGGAATGAAAAATAAATAATCTGTTATCAAACCAACACCACAATTGCTCTCTTGACAATGCAACTTAATAAATATACTTTCTCACACATTTCACGATGCATCAGTGTTAAACCCCTTCAACCTGGTATCAAAAGCAACAATAAATAGAGAACCAAAGACATGAACAATAAATTAATCAAATAACGATTTATTTCACTTCCAAAAAGATGTACTCAACCCGTTGGAATAAAAAAGGAAGCATTAAAAGTAACTAAGTAAATGTACAGAATGATCAAAGACAATGGAAAAGTAAAAATAATTAATGGTATTTATGGCTGGTCGATTGAATCTATTTATTGAAATGCTAGCATTATGTAGTTGGGAGAGGCAATGTTTTTTTTGTGGAGCACCTGTGTTGAAGCGAATGTATACGTAGCATTGAATTGAAAGAATTTACACATGCAAAATCCAACATGTACACACCAGAGCGCTTTTGGCCTACAGGGTATGCAGTCTTAAATGTTATAAAATCCATGGAAATTTCCATAACTTATAGTTTCATGATGAACGTCATGAATTTTAAAGATATGGAAAATGCCACATATTTTATAACATTTCGCTACGCACCTTGTAGGGAAAGATCATTGCTTTAGGTTCTTCATATCCACCATTTTAAACGAAATATGTGCTACACAAATATCTATCCAATGAAGAGCATATCTGATGATTATAATTATGCAGATTTCCACCTACAAAAGGAAGATGGTCATTAGCAAAGAATAGTTTCATTTTTTTGAATCACATAGCATTCCATTGAGTACACTTAATTGCCTACGTGGAAAGTTATATTCCTAGAAAAATCACATTTCATTGCAAAAACAAGTAAGAAAAACAAGTAACAATATTTAAAGTTGGTTAACAAAATATATTTATTGATAATAGGAAATTTTTGTACTTACATGTCATGTTGGTGGTATTCAACAAGAGTGAGCAGCATTGGATCAACTTGTTGGAGCAAGAGAGAATATGAAATAGACAATTTACAATACAGTAATTCCCTTGTATGCCTATTGCTTTTGTGCAACATTATAAAGAAAAAGGTATAGACATAGAATAAAATAGGTTAGCATTGTTTGTTGTAAATAAAAAATACACAAAATAGGAGATTTTGAATACATGGGATACTAGAAAACAAATGTGTATAAGTAATCTATAAAAATGTTGAAAAGAGAGTTGTGTAAACAATGACAAATACAATGAATAGAATAGAGTATGTTTTTTTGATGGGCAAGTGTGTGTGAGAATTTATGTGTCTATGTATATAAGTTGCAACAAATATATGATGATAGAATCCAAAAGCAATAAACCCACACTCATTGTCCTCCCTACCATATTGGCATCATGAAGCCTCATGGGATCTAGCCAAACCCCTGAGCAAAAAGGAAAGGTCCATGGAAATTTTCAAGGACTCTTAGCATATATGACACAAAAACAAAAACAAAGAAATTCTAAAACAACTATTGGAAGAGCACTTAAGAATCACAAGTAACTTGACATACACAATTTACAATAGACTAATTTGCTTCAATGTCTATTGTATTTGTGCAACATTAGAAAGGGGAAAATATAAATATAGAATAAAATAGGTTAGTTTTATTTTTCCATGTATATAATGAGCAACAAATATATTGACAATAAAATTCAAAACCAGTAAACCCACGCTCGTTGTCCTCCCTACCATATTGGCATCATGAAGCCTAATGGGCTCTAGCCAAACCCCTGAGCAAGAAAATTAGGTAAGGTCCATGGAAAATCTCAAGGACTCTTACCATATATCACACAATAAGAAGAGTAGAGACATTTAGAAACAACTATTGAAAAAAAACTTAAGAATCACAAGTAAAAGATGGTTGGGCCAAGTTGTTGCAGCATGAAAGGATGTGGAATAGAGAATTTACAACACAATAATTTTCTTGAATGTCTATTGTATCTATCCAACATTATAAAGTAAATAATATAGATATAGAGTAAAAGAGGTTAGTGCAATATTTGTTAAAAAAAGAAAGAGATAAAATGGAACATTTTGAATAAATGGCATGTTGGTGAACAATTGTGTGTAAGAAATCTTCGTCATTATCTATTTGTCTTTTTTCTGTTATACCCATTTTGGAGGCTTGAAATACATAATCATTCTCTATGCATGGTTTTATCACAGTTAAATCTTGTCCTTGTCAACTTATATAGGCAGTGACTTAACCTGTGTTCTTTAATGGCAACATGGAGCATGGCGAGAATGGTTGTCGCGGTGTGGGGACTAGGGGTGATCCCATGGTCAGTGGTTTACAATTCTTGGCCAAACTAGACATTGAATTTTTATTTTTAACTAAATCTTCACATCTCGACACCTATAGCGGGCTAAACCGCAGGAAATTGAAGATGATGCAAACTAGAAGGTCTCATCATTGATTTCGCTCATGGGGATTCTAAAAAAATTCAAAATTTTGGAATCAAATTGCACTTCTTTTTTCCATCTCCCACAAAACCGGTTTTTTTCAAAAATAGCATTTTTAAAAAGTGACGACAATCGTGATAACACATAAAAAATTTTCCATGAAGTGATAAAAATTCTAATTCTTTCAAATTAGATTTCAGAATCTAATATCTAGTGATCAGACTTGGTTAGATAGTTTTTATTGAATATTTTTTCTTTAATCAAGTTTCTCAAGTCAAACCAATGACAATTCAGACATAGCGCATCAGATAACATATAACTTTTTTTGTATATATCGAATTCAATTGTTTTTTTTTTGTTGATCAAGGACTTCACACTGTGCACTCATATTTTTCAAAAAAAAAATTGATAATCTTTCTATTTTTCCACATGTGCGAATAGAGAGACCTTCATTTTGATGAAAGTCTATGTTTAATAAAACTAAAAAACAAATACATAATAAAACTAAAACATATTAAAATTATATTCATTGGATAAATTTCATTTTGAGGACTACCTGACTCCAATTGGGTTTGTGAAGATTCCCCCATTTTCATCCTCAACCTGAGCATTAAAGCGTAAAAAAATAGGTTTTTTTGTGTGAACAAAGTCAAAAATTAGGGAAAAGGGGGGTTCGCTAGAACCAGGGTGGTTCTAGCAAACCAGGGTTCATTCGAACCCCCTCAATATGCATTTTCCTTTTTGTTTTTTGGGTGAAAAATGTGAGCCCCATGATTGATAGGTTCGGTCGAACCCTAGTTTGGTCGAACCCCTTTATGGTTCGGTCGAACTTGTAGGTTCATTCGAACCCCTAAAACCAATTTTTTTGCCATGGGGCCATTTTTCTCAGTTTTCCTTCCTCCATCAAATTGTAAACCACTATTGTGGCTTCACCCACTCAAAAGTATTGTAAAACCACTCAAGCTTTATGGGAATGGAATAATCGCATACTCGTGTGCTTCTAGGGATAAATAGTGTGATGCTATGAATAGTTTATTTGTCCACTCAGAAGCACATGATAGTGGTGTCTAGTTGCTATTCATAGCCACATAGATCAATGCATATTGCTTTTGTGCAAAACTAGAAAGGGAAAAATATACACAAAATAAAACAGGTTAGCATTGTTTGTTGTAAATAGAAAGAGATAAAATGGGAGATTTTGAATACATGGGATACTGGAAAACAACTGTGTATAAGTAATGCACTAAAAATGTTGAAAAGAGAGTTGTGGAAACAGTGACAAATACAATCAATAGAATAGAGTATGTTTTTTGATGGGAAAGTTCCTGTGAGAATTTGTGTGTCTATGTATATAAGCAACAACAAATATACGATGGTAGAATCCAAAAGAACTAAACCTACATTCATCTCGATATATATGTATGGTGACTAGAATGTGTAGAAAGATGGGTGTTTTGAACCAAATTCTATAACATTGTGCCATTTTTTGTGGGTTAAGAAGTACATAGAAAAGAGATATCCTAGGAAAGAAAAAGCATAATACGATTTGAAGATGGTTAGAACAAGATTGGTAAGTGGAATATATAGAAGAATGGACAATAAAGGAAAGAATATAATAAAACATATTCACACAACACAAGTAATATATGTAACAATTGACTAAATGTGCTTGCAGCTTTAACTGCAAAAGATAGCAATACTTGCATTGTCTCTTATCTATTGTTCACTTTATATCTTTAGTTGATAGGCTATTTTTTTGAAGTTGCTATTTCCTAAGAGAATTTAATGGTGCAGTATCTGTAAAGCTTGAAATAGATGAGGGGAAAAGGATATCATGAAACATATTGATATAAGATTCAAGCTACATTATTTCATAGTACATATTGAAAACAAATAGAGGAATTATATAATAGGTATTAGAACAACACTTGTTTGATAGTAAATATCACACACAAAGAGGAAAATTGTATTGAGTGCCCTGGCAAGTAGAGAGATACATATGCACATATCTAAATGCACTCAATTCCATGATTGATATATAAAAATACTCATATAGGCAGATATATATATGCATATATGTAGACAAAGGTATACATGCATATATATATCTAAACAAGTTTGTATATTATGTTTATGTGTAATTATGTAGACTGTGATTATAAGTAGAGTTTAAAGTAGCATGTATAAGTGTTGTCTATGCTTTGTAAAAATGATGACTATACAGTTATAGCATTGAGTGATATAGTATTGACATGTTGATAAGAACAGAGCATTTAATTGTGCAGTATGTGTTACATATTGATAATGTTAGAATGGCTCTTCTAGAAATGCAATTGAATCAATATATTTTCATGCATATTTTGCAATACACTTCTCCACACTGTAACATTGAATATTGGATTTACTTTTTGTTGTGCGATTACACCATAATACATATATATACATATATATATATAGATATACATATATGGAAACATATATATACATATACATCTATACACATACATATATATACATGTACATATATAGATACATATATATGCATGTATATACATATATATATATATATACATGCATATATTATAAAGTTGAGCTCCACTATTTACCATTAGATAATATAGAGAAATAGGCGAATTGTAAAAGAACTATCAGAGAAACACTGGAGAGTGACATACATCAAAATCTTAAGTATCATCTTAATACGTCTTACGATTGTTACATAGACTGCTTGGCTTCTACCAATATGTTGCATGATACTCTTTCTCTATCATCTGTTCAAAGCTTCCTATAACAAACTATTATTTGTTATTTTTCTTTTTATTTGTAAGGAAAGAAAATGTATTGGTTAATTAAGTTGCATTTTCGAAAGAGCCATTGTGGTGTTGCTTGTGTATGAGGCTATTGTAGGAATAGTCATCCTTGACTCCATTCTATAACAGATCTGAGAGTTTTGAAACTGTTGTGTTGTGAACTGCGTAAGTCATTTTACATGGGAATTTTTTATAAATCTTGTGTTCATCATATTGAATACCAAACAATGCAGCTCAAATTTCCAATTAAGCCTATGGTGCTATATGCATTTTGCACAGATCATTGCATCATATAATTGTTGCATAACATAGCGAAAATAGGCATTGCCTTGGGGAACTGGGTTTGAATAATTGATTTGGGAAGTTGGAAGGATACATACATTTGTTGATGTTTATAGAGTTATGTTAAAATTTCCCTAGTTCTCTATATGTAAAGATGGGATGACTGGATAGGTGGAAGCTAAGTGGCAAGTGTTTTTTGGCACGAGGGTGGAGCTTAGGAATTACATGGGCTGGGGGTTTTGTTTGAA
>VDFB02244482.1:0-11155 GCA_007258455.2 Sequoia sempervirens | reverse complement strand
TAAGAAAGCACAAATTTTCCTTGCATCTACTTGTTCATCCAGGTTTATCCTATTCTAGGTATAATTGGCATACCATTCATTCAAAATGCACTAATTTCTATTTTGTGACATTGCACCTACTCACTAAAGTTGAGTCGATATCTAAAACATTTAAGTTTACCATATAAGCAATACAACCATTTAATATTTAAGCCGTATTAAGGTCAGATTTACCAACAGCAGGAGAATTGTTTTTCAAATGCCAAAAGCGTGTATCTTGCATAAGGCATGCTTCAACCAATTCCATTTACTTTCAATATAAATGGCATGACAAGTCTTCAGAACACAACATAATTCTAGAGAACAACAAAATCACAAGCATATCTATTAATTAGAAAAAAGGTGTAATGAGAATCACAAAACCTAAATAGGAAACAAATTTTTAACTCCTATTTCTAATCACCAAAAATGGGGTTTTGGAACGGGTATGGATATCCAGAATTTTCCTGTGCAAAAATGGGGGCTTTGGAATAGGGTATGGATATCCATCAAAGCATAATTATGCTAAATGTGCTCTACCTTTATCTTTCTATCTTGCTACCATTCCAAACAATCAGGCCTGTTTTAATTCAAATTTGAATATAATTTTTTGCTTAATTTCTTTAAAGATATAGATAGAAAGATAGAGTGGCTACTCTAGAAAAAAAGGCAGATCAATACCCAACAGCATAAGTAGCACCTATTGAACTAGCAAATTCAGCATCCTATCTAGCCACATACGAAGGAAGTAGAAGTCATAAGGCGAGGGAACAAAAGGGATAAGCATGGTATTAACCTTGAATCAAGTCTTACTCTGCATAGTTATAGAACTATTCAGGAGCTAAATGAGGCTGCTTATATGGTTGCAATAAAAATAATAATAATAGAAATGAGCATTGGATTGGACTTGCTTTTGCATAAGGAAATTTCAGTTCTCGGATAGATTTATGGTGTGCTAATAGCAAGGAAATACATGGATTCAATCATCCAAACAAATGAAAATGACATAAATTTTCCCTTATTTCATTTATTTATGTCTCTTATTTCTGCCTTAACTTGAAATCAAAGGTGAAAATACAAATAAAATGAGATCCAAGGTGAAAGAAATATAGATATAGTGTTCAGATTTTTATACATTTAAGATAGTTTCACATGCAAAAAGAATTCTATGTAAAAATATATATTTATTCCAGCTTTCTGTTACATACTACCTAGTAATAGAATTGATGAGCTTTGTTAAACTTTATTACAATCAAAATGAAAGGGGAGCATAAGTTTTATATTGAGTTTTTTAGGCTGTATTAGTTAACTGGATTTGTTTTAACACAGATTCAAACCTAAAGGGAGAGATTTCTGAATAACAATTAGAATGAAAACCAGTGTGAGTTTTATATTACAGAATTTTTGGTCATTATTACTGAACTAATTTGATTGGAAGGCTGATATAAGTTTTATTTTTGAGATTATTGAATCATTATTAGAAGACTACATTTCAACCATATAGCATTCGAAGCTTAGATAGATTAGATTTTGGAGTAACAATCAGAATGAAAGACTTTCATAGTGTGAGCTTTTAAACTTTATTAATAGAATAATCAAAATGAAATGGGAGCATATGTATTATATTCTGAATTCTTTTAGAGTGTATAGTAAACTGGATTTATTTCAGTACAGATTCAAGCCTAAATGGAGAGATTTCTGAGTAACAATTAGAATGAAAACTAGTATGAGTTATATGTTACAAAAGTTTTAGGCATTATTACTGAACTAATTAGATTGGAAGGTTGGAATAGAAAATGCATAGTAGGATTCACATTTACTGTAAGTGTATATTGAAGGTTAAAACTAATTCACAAGCAATGGAAATTTAATTATGTATTTTTACCATTCTCCCTAATATCATTAACATTGGTAATTTTTACCA
Source organism: Sequoia sempervirens (assembly GCA_007258455.2). Taxonomy (NCBI): domain Eukaryota; kingdom Viridiplantae; phylum Streptophyta; class Pinopsida; order Cupressales; family Cupressaceae; genus Sequoia; species Sequoia sempervirens. The sequence goes on along the minus strand of VDFB02244482.1, from coordinate 9,213 downwards.
TTTTACCAGTTACCCTGAAATAACAAAATAAAAATTTAAATCTATTAACTATATTTTAATGAAAGAAATGAAATTTCTTTGTAGCGATTGCTTATAAATAGACATGGATTGCTTCCAAAATATTCATCTACTCATCGTGAAATAAAAATCATTTGTGTGATCTGCAATCAAATAGAAAGCATGGAGAAAGCGTTGGGTTCTTGGGTGATGGAGAACAAAGAAAGGCTAAATTTTCATTGTTGGAGGAAGCATTGATCGATGAGAAGGGCATGGAGTTTAAAGGGCAGGGAGGCCAAAGATTCTAGCTTTCAGTGACTGCTGTTCTTTTTAAATGTAGGAATTAATCTGGGGCGTAGAGCTCTGGAAGTGGTTATGAATCATATAATCAACACATTTGTAGAGGGGAAGTAGGGCTGAGAGGGAGAAATTGGCTCTAATTAAAAACATCAAACTGAAAAGGGAAAATAAAACTAACTGAAATGATGGAAAACTGTGCCTTACCTCAAGCATTAATTGGACACCAAATCTTCCTAGGCGGCGATGGTGGTGGACAACAGAAATGATCCTCAAACCAGATTTTATTATGAACTGATGGACAACACAATCTATTTATAGGTGGAGGTTGTGATGGGATCTTCCTAACATAGAAGATATCTGATTGATTTAGTCTTAATGAGATTAGGCTGAAGAAATGATATGCACAGTGGAGTGTTTGGACAGTAGAGTGTCTGAACTGCATTTGCATTCAATGAGGGCACTCCCTTGGCTCCACGTCCTCCTGCTCATCTTCGGAAGTAACCTCTGACCATTAAAGACAATCATTATCTCCTTGTTCTGTGCATAGCCTGCAATCATACCTACAAAGGCGATCAAGTCATTGTATGTTGGCTAAGACGAAAACTAAACTAATTAATGACAATCTTGTCAATTTTTAATGTGCTTCTAGCCGCAAACCATTAAAGATGAGTAGTCCCCAAATGTGGCATCCCAAGTTTGATGGCATACCTCATTGATAGGCATATGATCACTCTAGATCGCGTGGTTAACTTAATTAGGTGGTTTACCGGTCTTGTGAAGTTGTTTGTCGATGGGTTGTGGACTGGAAAGTCCACAATTAAAAGCCCGTTGACTAAAAATAGATTTGACAAAATCCATTGAATATGAAGGGAAATTTACTTGGATGAAAATGTAATTTAATCCATGAAAAAGAAAAAAAATATCATAAGAAATCTAACCTTTTGCTCGATTTCAAGAACTTTGAGAACCTTAATATTCAACTCTCTTTCTACAATCAAAACAATTGCCACACAAGTAACATTATTTTCAGAATGACTACAACCAGGGTTAATACATATTCCAAAATAATGCAACTCTAGGCTGCCCAAGGTTAACGCAAATTCCAAAATGTTGTTGTTCTAAGCTAAATAACTTCACAATGATTCAAACTAGGGTTAATACAGGATCCAAAACCTTGCTACTATAATATGAAATCTAAGTGGTGTTTCATCATATCAATCAATTATCCGACAACATTGCATGAATTCAGTATTAAACCTACCATAAATGCACAATGAAAGTATTTATCCAAGTTTGATGCCATTAGAAAACTCACATATCTCTGGCAGTCTGATCCAAAACTTTATAGAAATCCATTTTGGATATCGGCCAAGCTCAACCCCTAATTGAATGGAATCACAGAAGCTTAAATTTAGCTTGTGAAACTCAAATCAATTATTTCCATCACAATTCCAACTACATACATCAAAACATTATTTGGAAAAACCTTATTTTCAAGTTGTAGCTCACCAAATTGGAGAAGTGAAAGGTCAATACTAGCGAGGAAGAGTTTGGAGGAGCGGGAACCAATAGTGGCGGGAGAAGCAACAAAAAATGGTGAAAAGCAACCAAATTCATTTAATCCTAAAAAAATTAATATAATAAATATAATATAAAATATAATTAATATATTATATATATTTAATATAATAGTAATAAGATTAAATTATATATAATATAATTATATATATTATCATTTTTAATAGTATGTATAGGTTATATTATTATTATATATTGTATTCTATAATAAAAAATATTAAATTATTATAATTAATAATTAATATATTCTTATATAGAACAAATTAAATTAATATATAAAAATCTAATACTTTAATTGAATTTTGGAGAGATTAGGAGAAAGAAAGAGAGATAGAGGGGGAGAAAATTCTATATAGAGAGAGGAATATATACTAGCACTTGTGCCCAAAGGAGGTTCAAGGATAGCAACAATAGAAAACTATATGTATGTTAATATGTTAGAGTGTATGTGTTTGTGCATGGATGTGCTACAAATTCTAGTTGCATGTGGCTAGTTTAAACAATTAATAATAAGTGCTAAATAATGGAATGAAATAAATTTAGATAAATCTATATTAGAGCTCCCCAACATACTTTGTGCTCTTAAGCTTAGATGTAGTGAAGTTAGGGATTCCTAACATGCCTCCTCTCTGACCCCATCATGGTGGACTATTGGAATAACACTATTGATTCTTGACTCCTTAAATGATCTATTCAAATGGATTTAAATAATTGATAATATATGTATTATATGTACCATAACTCTTATTGAGTCATTGGTAGAACTATATGTTATCTGACATGATTGCAGGACCGAATTATTTGTGTGACTAATTATTTAGTCATTTTTATTTGTGAAATGTTAAATTATTTTATAAAATATGTGAAGGCCTTAAGATCACACCGAGAGACAATGCCTTCTACGTAATAGGTATTTTTGGTGCACCAGGCAACCTAGGCGGCCAAATGGCCCACTTAGGTAGGGGTCCCATGAAGGGGGCTTAAGCTCTATGGATTATGATCAAATTCGAAAGAAAAAATAATAGAGGAGTAATAGTCATTTAATTAGTCATTTTTATTTTTCTAATATTAGTCATTTTTATTTGTCTAATATTAGTCATTTATTTAGTCATTTAGTTGTGATTTTATTCGATGACCAAATTAGTTTATAAATGACCAAATTAGTCATTTATTTTCCAAATACTACTAGTGTTAGTCGCATGACTAAAAGTTTTAGTCACGTGACTAAAATTTTGTCATGTAGTCATTTATTTTCCAAATTCTACTAGTGATTGTTTTTTATATTTTACTTCAATTTTTGGTCTTCTCCTCGATAGATCACCATATATATAATTATTCAAGAAGCTATTTCCTAGCATCTCTAATGCTTCTTGAACCTTCCAAGGTATAGGACTAAGTTTTTAGCTCAATTAAAACCCCTAACACAAATTTCTTCAGCTTAAAATTTGACAAAATTTAGTTTGGTATCTTATAAGATGTTTTGATATTAAATATAATGATAATACTTAGCTACAAGTGCACATATTCAAATTCATGTTTCCTTTCCTTTCTCTAGTATACTTTATGATTTGATTTTTAAATGTCACATTTTTGTTTTATTTTATATTATATTATTAGTCCTAGCTCAAGTGATTGTCAATTACTATCAAGCTAGTTAGCGACAACCTTAGATAACATTGATTTTCATATTTTCACAAGCAATCATATATCTATGGATAAATTATTTTTCTTAACTTCATTTTGAAAGGGTTCATCTTTTAGGATATTTTAGCATCTTAGTGATGAGTATATTATTTGAGCTTACATGGTCAATCTATTCACTTTATGAGGTTATATGAATCTTTATTTCTCTAAAATATTATCTTTCATATATTTTATTTCAAAAAATGGTTACGTAGGACATTTTAGGATAAACACATTCTTAGTGAATCAATATATTTAAACTTCACATTGAATAATTTCATAGAAGGTCTATATATTTGATGTTTATTTTATCTCATTGTTGTATATCATACAATAAAAAGTTAAAAAGAATTAGATATGTTACATAAGAAGATAAATAACATTAAAAATCCTTAGTAAGATTTTAATCTAGAATTCCATCCCGAAAATTCCTTAATATTGGAAGTGTTGATTATAAGTGAACCATGACCTAGCTATAAAGACTTTGGAGAGACCTCTACTAAAATTTATCAAATCTAGTCTCCTTTTCAAGGATAAGAACTAGATGTGTTCCATAAAAAGGGAAATACAATGAAAAAAAATTGTTAGATTTTAATCTAGGATTTCATCCAAAAAAATCATTAACATTGGAACAAATATATATAGATCTCTATGTTGATTATAAGTTTACTTAGGATTTTTAAGTAAGCCATATTTGTCATTTCTAGAAGTTGTTTATAATGGGGCCATGTCTCATTATTTACTTTTAGTTATCTATGCATTTAATAATTCTCGCATGCATTTAATTTATTGCATTGAGCATTTAATGGTTGTAACCACGTAGTTATCCTACCTCATCTCACCTTTCCTATATATACAAGGTGCTTGTACATTTGTAAATCATCTCATGTATCTCATATAATCTAGAGATTCTAGATATCATATCAATAGATCATTATTTGATCTAGGGGAGAAGACACAATATCCACCAGGGCTAAGCGCAACTGTAGAATTCAAACCGTACATCCAATCGAAAAAAAAAATTATGGGTTTTTTTGCTCATGAGTTAAGTGCTTATAACTAAGGTTTTGGCTTCTATGCAATTCAATCGAGTGCAAGAGTGTTGGATATGCACGTGGAGGTCAAAAATTCATCTTTTAGAGGTGCCATCTGTTTGCCGCCACCTAATGTCCCAGTATCCGCCTGCTATAATTTCAATCAATTATAGCTATTTTAGCACTTAAAATCCACTCAAATCATTCACTTTAGCACTTAATGAGCAGCTATTGGTGTTTTTTTAATTAGTTATTCAACAAAATAAAGTTTTTTAATAGATCAAACTGAATTTTTTTTGGGGGGGGTTAAGTGAGCATGGAGGTGGTGGTAATTCAATGGGCTCCAAGAATCCGGTCCTTTCCCCTATCATCAATCTTCTTGTATGTGCATGTTGCAACACTTTCTTGTGGATGATTTCTTTCATGATTGATCCATTGAAGACTATAGCTTCATTTGGATTAATTTTTCATCAATATTTTCAACATGGTATCAGATCATAGGCCTTGAAATTTCCATCTCATATTAGAGAGTTGACCTTGAGGAGAATCTCATTGCATGTTGGAGGCTTTGTATTTCAAGCTAGTTGCTATCATTTGGGAGGTAGCTAATTTTTGGAGTAGATTGGGTCAGATATGACCCTTCCATTGCATCTAGAGGCCCCAAAACCCCCATTTTCATATAAAACTTTATATTTTTAAGACAAATATTTTTTGATGATTTTTTTAATTTTGAGCGACTATCTTAAATTTGACAACCAAATGACTTTCATGGTGCACTATTGTAAATTTGAAAATTAAACACCCATCATACCTACGCTTGGCCATATCCGCTAGCTTTTGGTCACATAGGAACCACCTGCTAGCCCTTAGGGGTCTTAATTTTGGCTTGTCAAGCCTTAATTGGGAAATTTTCTTAAAATCATCATAACTTTTAACTCAGCTATTGTATTTTTGAAAACAAGATATCTCTAGAAAGTTTGTTTTGAGAAATTTCTAGTGGTGTAGGTATTATTATCATATTTTACTCCTGAAACATTTTTTCAGCTTGAAGTGAAGGTTCCCTTTTGGACTCCCGAGCTCATATTTTTTCACCAGATTGTCAGATTTTGGAGATTCCAACGAGATTGTGAAGGTGATAAAGAGCTCTATAATTTTGTCCATGAACTTTTTCAAGATTCAACCCTAGGTAATATCTATTGATTTTTTTGTGATTTGTAGCATTTACTTGTTTACTTGGACATATTGTTATTTGGAGAAGGGTATGTGCAGGATCATCATGGAAAAAATAGGCCCTTATGGTGATGAAATCCAAAAATTAGAGTTAGGCAACTTGACGAAAAATTAATAAGTTATCTATGTTATTTCAAAAAATATGTAAGAATAAAATTTGTAGAAAATTGAATGTAGTTTCTAAACTACTAGGTTATTTTTTATTTTTTAAAAATATATTTGGTGAAAATTTGAAATTTCAATGAAGTAGTACTTAAATTTCAAGGAAAAAATAAGAAGTAGGTGTTTGTTCCAACAACTTAACCACAATAAATGATAATATTTTTCATAAGATTTTAGATATAAGTAGAGGACTCATGTCCCAATGTGATACATATTTTTTGTAATTTTTTTCAATTAAATAATTAATTATGAATTTATTACAATTTGTAAAAAATATAAAACTAAAGTTCCAATTCACCTTAACTTGGTCAAAGCTTCATGAAATTCGTTTTTTAATCATATAGTATACTAATCACAAAATGTGACACATGTTTCAGATTCAAAAAATGTGATATTGTTTGAAAGCTATAGATGTTTTTCAATCAACCTATCAATCGACTTTTGTCATAATTTAAATAGAAAAATGAATAATAATTATTTATTAAGTTCAAAGTACAACATAATTTATATTGGCGAAAAGATGAGAATCTCCTTGAAAAACCCTTTTCATTTCATCAATTTTGGGTAAGAAAAAGGTTGTCAGCCACATACCCATCATATCGCCACTTTTTGGCCCATCATGATCCTGCACATACCCAGAAAGTGTATTTTTTGAGAAGGCTTCGCTTTTAGTTGTGCATCATATTTTGGGAGTTTCTAATTGTTGTTGAAGATTAATGTCTTTGTATTTTTGGAGATATATCATAGTTCATTATGTGGTTTTTATTTCTTCCTTCATTGATTATGTTGAAAAGGGAAAACTATAAAAAATGGAGAGTTGGCATCATAAAACATCTTTGTTGGCTTCATTTGTTGTCACATTTGTATGATTATGTTCCCCCTCTAGGTAGAACTAGTAAGAAATTTTCTTGGAATTGCAAAAGGGATCATCTCTTAGGAGTTATTGTAGTGCATGTTGATATGACATTTTGAATGTTATTGTTCATTTTGAGTTTCCTCATGCTCTTCGGACTAAAATTTGGGAGATATATGGAGATCCTTATACTCAACCATTCACAAATGATCCTATTCTAGACTATCTTGTGCCTCTTCATTTTTTAGATACGATACCCTATGATGACAATACTATTTAGGAGTTTGATTATTTGGAGTACTATGAATCTTCAGATGTGGACAACAAGATTTCTTTAGATGCTCCTTCTTCTCCTTCAGAGATAGTTGATGTACATTCACTTTCATTGATTCATTGCCCAGAGTCATTGATTGAGGCTTCCATCATTCTTGTTCAATATGACCATTCATTTTCTATTGGTGATTCATTGATAAATTTAGTTGGTTCATGGCAATAGGTATCTCATTGGCTTCTTGATTGGTATTCCTATTTATCAAACATTGCATCCTTGTTTGTGAAGTCTCACATTTTAGATTTGGAGGACACATTTAAGAGTTTATGTATCCTCTTTGGTGGCCTAGTCATTGCACAACTATTGTTAGCCCCTCTTTGTCTTTAGATCTTGTTCAACAACATTTTTCCCATAGTCTTGGTTTTTCACCTTCTTCTTTGATTGGGCATGTAGTTGATTTGATTGTGTTGTCTTCATCTACCTTGGGAAAGGAGACACATGAGAAAGTTTAGTAGAAATCATCATATATATTTATGCTTCTTTCTTTTAATTAATATCTAGAATGGAAAGAATTCATGCATTTGAACTTGTTTTTTTCCTTTCGAAAGGGAGAAAATTTGTTTGTAGATATTGGATCATGTTTTGTCTTCAAACACTTACTATTTTGTAGGTGATTACCCATTATGGGGGGCTACATAGTCTCTCTATCTTTCCCTTCATTGGAGGGGTTATTATGTTATATTCTTGTGATAGATGTAGCTCTTGGGGGGTATTGATGTTAAGACCTCCATGCATCACTTCTATTACTTGTACATGATTTACATTGCATCTCTATTTTTGAGAGGAGTTTTGTCCCATGACTTTTTCTCCTTTTCTCCATTTTTGAGGGATTAGTTGCATGATTAGTTTCACATGGTACCTAACATGGCCTCATTTTTGGGACCCATATTGCATCATTTGCATAATAACTACACTCCCTAAGTTGCACTTATAGGGCGTGTTGGTGTGAATAGGGTTATTTCCTAACTAGTCATTAGTGAGGACCTATTCACATTGTAAGTTTACTTAGGGGTTAAGTAATTCCTTGTTTTCATTTGAAGAAGTTGGCTAGAATGGGGTCGTGCCTCATTATTTACTTTTAGTTATCTAGGCATTTAATCATTCTCCCATGCATTTAATTTATTGCATTGAGCATTTAATATTTGTAGCAAGGTAGTTATCCCACCTCCTCTCACTTTTGTATTGTCTATTTTGAAGAATTTTCTAAAGTTGTTATGTATTGTCTCCATGGTGCCTCCTAGGGTAGAAATCCATTAATTTATATCCTAGTTGTGTTATCACCTTAATCTATGAATACGGTGGAAATCTATGCTTAAATGTCTATGTAACCTACCTTAGTCAGGCGGACCAAAATTTATACTACCTTCACAATACAATAGGGCAAGAAAATAATATTTTTGATTATTATTTAATACGTTCATGCTCTATTGATCTAAATAAAACCTCTTGCAAAATCCAGAGATGTATGAAATCATAAGCCATAGTTTCACAACCCTTGATTCAATCATTGGTTGTAGATATTCATTTATATGGCCACACTTATATAGTCCTTTTTACCCTTAATTTTCTATATAAATATTTAACCTCTATAAGATTATAGACTAGTTCTCAATGGTGAGTGATTATTATTTTTCCTTGTCTCTTTCCCAATAAATCTCAATTAATAATATGATATGCATCTAATGAGATATCTCAAGGTGATCTAGTTTACCTTCAAAAATTTGATCTAAAATTTTCTAAAAATAAGATTTTCTTGCTTCATTTTTATATAATAAATATTAAATTTTTACTTAAGAGCATTGGTCGTGTAGTATTTTCTAAGAGATTTCACCTATGCTAGAGTTAAATATATTTTGTACTGGCTTAACATTTGTAATAAGGTCTACAATAGCGTTTTGAAGATTTTAAAAATATTATACAATAGATCATTTCATTTTGATATTGGTTTTTCATAATTTGAATACTAGTATAGAGTAGTCTCTTTTTGGTTTCAATATTAAATCCCATCCATTTTCCACTAATATACATTCACCCTTGATAAACCT
>VDFB02244480.1:0-11325 GCA_007258455.2 Sequoia sempervirens | reverse complement strand
CCTGTTTTATGTTTAGTGGTATTGTGCGTCTTTGACCTTTGTCATTTTTTCATTTTATGATAGTGGTTTGTGTGAAAGTAATTATGTTATTTGTTTTACGTTGGTGTGGTTGTATGAGGTAATTTAAATAACTAACTGATTATAATAAATGTTATAATAGTTATTGGAATAGTTTATATTAAAATATAAAAAGTCCTAAATTAAAAGCCATGTAATTTATTAAGGATAAATAAATTGAAAGGTGTAAATTAAATTATTTAAAATTGGTATTTAGATAATTTAATAAAAATAGCATGTTGAGGATAATTAATGGAATAAAATAATTAAATAAGTTAAATTGTGTGAATTGCAAGTATAATTTGCAAAATCAAAATTAAAACAAAAAGTGTTGTTTGAATAGAAAAAAAATCAAGAAAAGAAAGAAAAGAAGGAAAAGGACCAATGAATGTGAGATTTTGGCTGAAAGGCTGGTGATGAAATAGAAAGCTTCTTTTAATTCTGATTTTTGGAGTTTTCGAAAAAGAAGAAACTATCTTTCTATTTAATAGCAAAATTGAGAGGTTTTCATTCACAAGGAAAATTGACAGAAGCTTCAAAAATATTGAGTTCTGGAAATTGGATCCTCTCTTGTTTTCTTTGTATAATTTATTTCTTTGTTCTGGAAGAGAGGCTCTTCGGAATTAAAATTTTAGATTAGAGAATTTATCAAGGAAACTGGTGGAGAAGTTCTGAAGAAAGAAAGGGGAGCTCTTCGAAAAGACTATTTGGGATCAAGAAAAGCTTCATCAATTCCTCAGCAAGTGTAGGACTTCAGGTTCCATTCTATTTCTTTTATTTTTCTAAAGCTGTAAAAATAAATATGTTTCTCTGTAAAAGAAAAACCTTTTTGAGATTTGAAATTTATTGGGTAGCCAACCTAGGAAAGAAATTTATTGTTGAATCTCTGGAATTGTTCTGAACTTTTATAATTATGTGATGGGAAAATTATTGCCTCTCTAAAATGAATGGATTTATGTGTTTATATATTTATATATATAAAAAAAATATATACACTTATATATATATATATACACAGATTCGTGGATATACATATTTGTATATATTATATATATATGTAAAAACAAGCACGATTTCCAATTTGTTTTGTACTGTGTCCCTGATACACACACACACACATATATAAATACACACAGTTGTGTATATTTATATATGCATATATATATATATATTAATTTTTTTATTTAGGAATTGATTTTGACTGAGGCCGTAGTACTCTGACGCGGTTGCATTTTTTATTCTTTGCTGGGTGGGGCTCGGCCTTGGCCATACCCCTGCCCAGCCATTTGGCGGTTGGCTACGCGACAGTCAAGAGACTGTCATTGGATTGTTGTACGCAATAGTCCTTTGGACTGCGTGCAATCGCAGCCTTTTAGTGGCTGCAATTTCTTTAAATGATTTTTTTTTATTATATATATATGTATATGTCTTGGCTATGATTAAGTTTTCTTTTCCATATTTATGACTAGTTAAAATATTAAAAAACCAAAATGTGTATTTATATATATGTTTTATTTATATATATACGTATATAATTATATTATGTATATATATAAATAAGATATAAATATATAGATATAAAGTTATCTTTTATGAAATTATTATTATTGGAAATTGTTCTTGAAAATTGGCAAAATCATTGTGTTATTTCAAAATTATTTCATCAAAAATGGATTTTGGTTATATTGTTTAATTGCGAGTGGAATAAAACAAATTGTGGTATTTTGAGTTGTTTTATAATATCCATATGTGGATACTGTCATGTTAACTTGCATTGTGGAATCTGGTAAAATTGATTTGGTTATTTTTCTTTATTGTTATATTATTGTTTTAGCTTTACCGATGTGGGAACCCAGTTTGTTTAGGAACCCGTTTAAGGTTGTTGGGAACTTTAGGCTTCCAGAGGCTTGAGCTTATTCTTTAGTTGATATCTCTCTCTTTTTGGAACTTTGATGTGGCAAGTTATTGAGTATCTTTATTTTGTAAGGGTTGTACGAGATTTTGTAGAGACTATGATTGTGTGCTTTTTAGCAAGATGGGTAATGCCTTGCATGTCATCTGTTGAGATGTAATGCTCTGTTCTTTATGGTACAACCCTTGCTTTAGATTATGTTTTGGGGTCTCTTGGGAGAGTGGCTCTTCGTGGGAGCTGACACCTCAAAAGGAGGAAGGGCTTAGGATAGCCCATGTAAGAGTTAGATTAACAAGTGAAAACCTAATAATAGAACTTAGGGGGATGGGTAGTAACAAAATATTAAGATAATCTTGGATACCTCGTCTATCCATTAGGGCTATCGCAGACTAATGGTAAACTGAGAAGGTCATGGTTGGCAAAGTCGTTACCTCATCCTCAGGAGAGGTTAACGGCTTTGCATGAGTCACCCTATTGGGCCGACGCCTCAAGTAGGAGGAAGGGCCAGGACAACCATAGATGGGGGTCGACGCCTCACGTTGGAGGAAGGGCCAGGATAACCCATGTAGGCTATGCGATGACACTCTCCACTAGTTTCCCTTATGCTTTGTTTTCTTGGTTGCCTCTGGATGTGTGTTATGATTGTTGTCTTGGATTTACTTTGGAAGTGGTTGATGGTTGTTGCCTTTGGTTTATTTATGATGTGTTTTATGGCTTTGTGTTTATTATCATTGAATCTTGGTTGTTTTCGTTTATGATCTATGTAATCTTTTGTTGTTGCTATTGGAGTTATTGCTACTATGATATTCTTTATTGGAGTTAGTCTTGTGGCATTCTTGGTCGCAGTCACTTCCTTGTCACCTCTGAGCATGGGGGGTGGGTTTTTCTAAAACCCACGTGGTCGGGTGGAACATGCTCCGCACCCGTTGGGTTCCCCATCAACGTTTGTTCTTCACAGTATCTTGTAGATGGAGCTTGTACCAAATATTCATCTTGAATTTCAGACATTATTTGTATTATGCATTTATCCCACATGTATGGGAGGTTTTATTGTATCTCATGTATTGTGAACATGTAATGTATTAAAAGATGATGTATTGTAAATGCACCCTTGTAACCATTCATGATTTATGAGATTTATTATGGTTTGTATCATGTGATGTATTTATACTTATGCTTATGGATATATGGATGTTATCTTTTGTAAATGGTTATTTTAATGTCTATGATGGATGTAAAGATTATTTAAGTTATTTAGCTTTATCTATAATCTTTCGTTATGAGTTGGTTTTATGCAATGTGACCTCGTGTACCCCAAAGGACTTGATGTTATGATGTTATCATGTAATGTAATTATGTTTAATGGTTCCTTATATGTTTACTTTGTATTATTTTTTTAAAAAAATGTGCACATTGTTTTTTCCTTTGGGGTTTGCACGACGGGCGTTACAACTTGGTATCAAAGCCAAGGTTTGCAAATGTTGGGGTCTTTGGGTAGTTATGTCCATTAGGCAACCTTTGTGTTTGACTCTTGAGCTCACTTGTACCTTTATCTTGTTGTGCAAAAATATGCCTCGAGGTAGAGGATGTGGCCGAGGAAGAGGCTATGGTGTTGGTCGTAGAGCAAACTGACAAAGTCCATCAACTCCTAGTTCCCATGATTCAGAGCATGAGGAACGATAGAGTCCTCAAAACAATCTGTCAGTTGGTGGTCAGAACCCGAAACAACCTAGTTTAGATGGACAGTTGCAACACCTTCTGGGGGAGATTCTTGATTGGTTGGGACCCAGGCTAGAGGAGGAGTAGCGGGTCAAGAGAGAAAGGGAAAGGTCGCTGAGGCAGAGGGAAACAATGACAGATCAAGGTGTTGTGCTAGCTGGTCATATGAGAGACTTGATGAGAGCACACCCGCCTACATTCGATGGTTTTGGAGGAGGTCTGGAAGCAAAAACATGGTTAATTGATTTGGATCGATGCTTTATGATGCACCCCTATGGTAGCAATACCAAAGCTCAGTGCGCAGTCATGCATCTGCAAGGCTTCGCATCCACTTGGTGGTAGCTAGAAGAACAAAAGTTACATCTAGATATCAACATGGTCACATGGGAGTTATTTCTGGACAGGTTCAGGGCTCGCTTCCTTTCAGATCATTGGAGGCAACACAGGGCAGATGAGTTTCATGACCTTAAGCAAATGTCGATGTTCGTTGAACAATATGAGTGGTGATTCTATGAGTTGAAGCAGTATGCAGGGATCAACCATGATGAAGGGATGTTAGTGCAACATTTTGTTCGGGGCTTAAATTCCTGAATTAGTGGTGGTGTGCGAGTCTTCAAACCGAAGATGACAAAAATTGCGGTTGAAAAGGCTAGTTTGGTAGAAGAGAATTTGGCCATGGCCTTGGGTGGTCACATTGGAAAGTGCGATCAAGCAAAGGCTCTACACCGGTTTCAGCACTCATGGAGGCCGCATTACGTCAGCAGATCTTCTAGGAACCAGTATGCACCCTCTAAAGGGGGTCAGCAGCAACACCAACATTTGCAACCAAAGCATAAAAACTCTCCATCTCAGCAGGGTGGCAACTCTTAGTTTCATAGGGATCGAAACCAAAACTGAGCTCGTCAGGAGCATTTTGAGCAGCCTGCACCTAGTTTTCAGTCAACGCTGAGTCGAGGAAGCTTTTAGCAGTCAGATGCTCCATCAGGGGGTAGAGGATTTGGTAGAGGTACTAGTTTCTACTCATGTGGATAGCAAGGACATATCGCTAGATTGTGTCCACAAAAGAGCACCTCAAGATTTAATCAGAGACTAGCTAGGTCGGAGCCGACATTGGGCAATGCGGGGAGAGCTCATCATGTCTTTGCGACAATGGATAATTGACAGGCAGACCACCAGAGCACCATCGTTGAGAAATCACGTGTGTTGAATAACACTAGCATTTCTATACTCTTTGATTCTGGTGCATTGGATTCTTTTATATCTCCTTCAATAGTTGAGAGATGTAGACTGGTGGCAACTAGTCAAGGCGTAAAATGGCAGGTTGGATTGGCCTCATGGTCAAAGGTTGTTGTAGAGAATCTTGTATAGGGTTGTAGTTTGGATATAGGGGTATTGACAACTAAAGTGGACCTTTGAATCCTACCACTTGGCTCATATGATGTCATCTTGGGTATGGATTGGTTGAGTGCACATCGTGCCATGATAGACTGTCATCGTAAAGCAGTGTGGTGCATTGATGATTCCGGAAAGGAGGTGGAGATTGTGGGCATTCAAAGGCCCATTTCATTGCGAACGATCTCTACCATGCAGCTAAAAAGGTTTTTCCGACAAGGTTGTCAGCTTTTTGTCGTGTCAGTGAGTGACCTTGAGTCAGAGGATAGTCGAGGGGTGTCATTGGATGATTACCCTCTCCTTGCAGAATTTTTAGATGTTTTTTCGGGTGAGATACTTGGTATGCCACCAAAACGGGATATAGATTTCAGGATTGATTTGATACTTGGAGCTGAGCCGATATCTTGAGCTCCATATCAAATGACAATGTGGGAACTTCAAGAACTCTGTCTGCAATTAGAGGAGTTGTTGGCTAAGGGGTTTATCCGCCCAAGTGTTTCCCTTTGGGGAGCACCTGTGATATTCATAAAGAAGAAGGATGGTTCTCTCCACTTGTCTATTGATTATAGGAAGTTGAACAAAGTAACGGTGAAGAATCGATATCCCTTGCCAAGAATTGATGATCTTTTCGATCAGATAAAAGGGGCGAAGGTATTTTCTAAAATTGAACTCAAATCGGGGTATCATCAGTTGCAGATTGTGGATGCAGATATTCATAAAACAACATTTTGCACTCGATACGGACATTACAAGTTCATTGTGATGTCGTTTGGGTTAACAAATGCACCTTCAATATTCATGAGCTTAATGAATGGAGTGTTCTGAACATACTTGGATAGATTCATCCTTGTGTTTCTCGACAATATTTTGATTTATTCCAAGTCTATGGAAGAACATGAGGAACATCTAAAATAGGTGTTGCAATGCTTAAGGGACAATCAGTTGTTTTCCAACCTAGCAAAGTGTGACTTCTATAAGACTGAAGTTCAATATTTGGGCCATGTGATTTCTAGCGAGGGAATTTCAGTTGATCCTGCAAAGATTCAGGCCATTGTAGATTGGCCTGCACCCACAAATGTCTCAGAAATTCACAGTTTCATGGGACTAGCAGGCTATTATCGGCGGTTCGTCCAAGGCTTTTCAAGGATTGCACATCCTATCACCTCTCTCCAGAGGAAGGGAAAGAAATTTCTTTGGTCCGATCAATGTCAGTTAGCATTCCAAAATCTTAAGGAAAAACTGACTAGTGCACCAATCTTAGCAGTACTGGATCCGACAGGAGACTTTGTTGTTTGTATAGATGCTTCTTTGGAAGGCTTAGGGGTTGTTTTGATGCAAGAAGGGTGAGTGATTGCATATGAATCACAAAAACTTAAGGATCATGAACTAAACTACCCCACACATGACCTTGAGTTGGCCGCAGCTGTTCATGCTTTGGTAAGATGGAGGCACTTCATTTTAGGGCATTGGTTCGAGTTGCATACAGATCATCGTAGTCTACAATACATCTTCATGTAGCCGAACCTGAATGCAAGACAGAGAAGGTGGATGGAATTTTTGTGCGAATATGATTTTGAAGTAAAGTATATCCAGAGCAAAGAGAATGTGGTGGCAGATGCGTTGAGTCGACACAGACATAATATTTTTGTTGTGGCTCTTGAGGTTGATTTGAGGATTCAGATCCTCGCATTTCTTCCTTCAGACAATTGGTATCAAGCAGTGAAATCTGAGATTGAGTTGGGCAGAGCTGTGGAAGGAAAATTTTCTAGATACTCGTTGGATTTTGATGGTGTTTTGCGCTATGCAGGTCGAATGTATGTACCTCCTATAGAGGGTCTTCTCACCCTAATATTGACTGAGGCCCATCGAGCACCTTATTCGACGTACCCCGGAGTTAAGAAAATGTATGCAGATCTTCAATTGTTATATTTTTGGGCAGGATTGAAGCGTGATATCGCTGATTTTGTAGCTAGATGTCTTGAATGTCAGAGGGTTAAGGCTGAGCATCATCATCCGGCAGGTTTGTTGCAGCCTCATCTTGTTCCAGAATGGAAGTGGGATATTATCTCTATGGATTTCATTGTCGGCTTTCCTATGTCTTCCAGGCAGCACGGCGCTATCATGGTCACTGTTGACAGGTTGACCAAGGTAGCCCATTTCTCTCCTATCTTATCTTCCTATACTACTTCTTTGGTAGCCAACGTGTTCATGGAGGACATTGTTCTTTTGCATGGGATACTACGAAGAATCATTTCTAACAGAGATCCGGTATTCACATCTGCACTATGGACATCTTTGTAGCGATCCTTAGGGACTCAATTGAACTTTAGTTTTGCCAAACATCTTGAGACAGATGGTCAGAATGAGAGAGTAAATCAAGTGCTTGAGGATATGCTCCACCTGTATGTCATGGACTAACAATCACGTTGGGAAGATTATCTACACTTGGTCAAGTTTGCCTATAACAATGGTTACCATAGTTCGATCGGTATGGCTCCTTTTCAGGCGTTATACGGTCGTCCTTGTCGTACCCCTTTGAGCTAGGATCGATTGGAGGACAGGGTTCTTCTTGGACCCGAAATGCTTTGAGATATGGAGCAACAAGTATCTCGCATCCAAGAGCATCTTGTAGCAACTCAAGATAGGCAGAAAAAGTATGTTGATGCACACAAAGTTGATCAACAGTTTGCAGTTGGTGATCGAGTGTTTCTTCGAGTGTGTCCATGGAAGATCCCTATTCATTATGGAAACGGTTCTAAGCTTGCGCCCCACTTTGTAGGGTCATTTGAGGTGTTAGAAAGAATTGGTCATGTTGCCTACCGCCTGGCCTTGCCACCCAGTTTGTCGTGGATTCACGATGTTTTTCATGTTTCAGTCCTTAGGCCATATTTTCATGATGTTACTCATGTACTTGATTGGAATGCTCTCCAGGTCGAGGACGGGAAGCTGGCTCTTGAGCCCGTGGCCATGCTGCAACATAGGAGACTCGCCCTCAGAGGTAGGGGTATTGAGCAGGTGCGGGTCCAGTGGGACCCCAATGATGAGACTTCAACAACATGGGAGGATGCCTCCCATATTAGGGAATCCTATCCTTACCTGTTTACTGGCTTCCAGGAGTAAGCCAAATTCATGGGGTGAAGGATGCAATACCCCTCATGTTGCTATTTGGACTTGTTATTTTCTGTGGCTTTGCTTGATACTTTGAGACTTTGATAGTTACTATTTATTGGTTGGATTGGTGGATTGGATAGTTTAGACTGCTTGATGACTATGCTACTTTATTTGATGACACGGATATTATGATATGACATTATGGTTTGGTGATGTTTAATTTGATTTCAGTAGTATATTGTGATGCAGTGGATTAGTAATCATTTGATGATGATATGATGTGATCAGTTTAGTTTAGCAATGTTACTTTATACTTAATGTTGTAATTGTTATTATAGTTTTGGTGAGGGGACAGTGTAGCACCACTCGTGTGTGAGTGCCCTGCTACGCTGCAATTCCTTCTCATGATGTGATGCTTTTGATTATATATATACATGTTGTACACAACCTTGTTTATATGCAGGAATTGCAGGAACAGAGTCTCGATTCCACCTACTTCGGCAGGACAGAGCGAGCATCAAATTAACCCAACGGGCATGAAGTTGAAATAGATATGACAAGGAAGTAACCTCGTCCCAAGTTTGGCAACCTGTTTTATGTTTAGTGGTATTGTGCGTCTTTGACCTTTGTCATTTTTGCATTTTATGATAGTGGTTTGTGTGAAAGTAATTATGTTATTTGTTTTACGTTGGTGTGGTTGTATGAGGTAATTTAAATAACTAAATGATTATAATAAATGTTATAATAGTTATTGGAATAGTTTATATTAAAATATAAAAAGTCCTAAATTAAAAGCCATGTAATTTATTAAGGATAAATAAATTGAAAGGTGTAAATTAAATTTATTTAGATAATTTAATGAAAATAGCACGTCGAGGATAATTAATGGAATAAAATAATTAAATAAGTTAAATTGTGTGAATTGCAAGTATAATTTGCAAAATCAAAATTAAAACAAAAAGTGTTGTTTGAATAGAAAAAAAATCAAGAAAAGAAAGAAAAGAAGAAAAGGACCAATGAATGTGGAGATTTTGGCTAAAAGGATGGTGATGAAATAGAAAGCTTCTTTTAATTCTAATTTTTGGAGTTTTCGAAAAAGAAGAAAATATCTTTTTATTTAATAGCAAAATTGAGAGGTTTTCATTCACGAGGAAAATTGATAGAAGCTTCAAAAATATTGAGTTGTGGAAATTGGATCTTCTCTTGTTTTCTCTATATAATTTATTTCTTTGTTCTAGAAGAAAGGCTCTTCGGAATTAAAATTTTAGATTAGAGAATTTATCAAGGAAACTGGTGGAGAAGTTCTGAAGAAAGAAAGGGGAGCTCTTCAAAAAGGCTATTTGGGATCAAGAAAAGCTTCATCAATTCCTCAGCAAGCGTAGGACTTCAGGTTCCATTCTATTTCTTTTATTTTTCTGAAGCTGTAAAAATAAATATGTTTCTCTATGTATAAAAGAAAAAGCTTTTTGAGATTTGAAATTTATTGGGTAGCCAACCAAGGAAAGAAATTTATTGTTGAATCTCTGGAATTGTTCTGAACTTTTATAATTATGTTATGGGAAAATTATTGCCTCTCTAAAATGAATGGATTTATGTGTTTAATATACACATATATATACACAGATTCGTGGATATACATATTTGTATATATATTATATATATATATATATATATATATACATGTAAAAACAAGCATGATTTCCAATTTCCTTTGTACTATGTCCCTGATGATACAGTTGTGTATATTTATACATACAAATATATATATATAATTTTTTTATTTAGGAATTTATTTTGACTAAGGCCGTAGTACTCTAACGCAGCTGCATTTTTTTTGTTGTTTGCTAGGTGGGGCTCGGCCTTGGCCGTACCCCTGCCCAGCCATTTGGTGGTTGGTTGTGTAGCAGTCAAGAGACTTCCACAACAATCCTTTGGACTGCTGTGAGAAGTCCCTTGGACTGCATGCGGCCGCGGCCTTTTAGTGGCTGCGATTTCTTTAAATGAATTTTTTATTTTTTATTTATATATATATGTACATGTCCTGGCTATGATTAAGTTTTCTTTTCTAGATTTATGACTAGATAAAATATTAAAAAACCAGAATGTGTATTTATATATATGTTTTATTTATATTTATACATATATAATTATATTATGTATGTATATAAATAAGATATATAAATATATAGATATAAAGTTATCTTTTATGAAATTATTATTATTGGAAATTGTTCTTGGAAATTGGCAAAATCATTATGTGTTATTTCAAAATTATTTCATCGAAAATGGATTTTGGTTATATTGTTTAATTGCGAGTGGAATAAAAAAAATTGTGGTATTTTGAGTTGTTTTGTAATATCCATGTGTGGATACTATCATGTTAACTTGCATTATGGAATCTGGTAAAATTGATTTGGTTATTTTTCTTTATTGTTATATTATTGTTTTAGCTTTACCAATGTGGGAACCCAGTTTGTTTAGGAACTCGTTTAAGGTTGTTGGGAAATTTAGGCTTCTAGAGGCTTGAGTTTATTCTTTAGTCGATGTATCTCTCTTTTTGGAACTTTGATGTGGCAAGTTATTGAGTATCTTTATTTGGTAAGGGTTGTACGAGATTTTGTAGAGACTCTAATTGTGTGCTTTTTACCGAGATGGGTAATGCCTCGCATGTCATCTGTTGAGATGTAATGCTCTGTTCTTTATGGTACAACCCTTGCTTTTGATTATGTTTTGGGGTCTCTTGGGAGAGTGGCTCTTTGTGGGGGCCGACACCTCAAAAGGAGGAAGGGCTTAGGATAGCCCACGTAAGAGTTAGATTAACAAGTGAAAACCTAATAATAGAACTTAGGGGGATGGGTAGTAACAAAATATTAAGATAATCTTGGATACCTCATCTATCCATTAGGGCTATCGCAGACTAATGGTAGACTGAGAAGGTCGTGGTTGGCAAAGTCGTTACCTCATCCTCAGGAGAGGTAAATGGCTTCGCATGAGTCACCCTATGGGGCTGACGCCTCAAGTAGGAGGAAGGGCCAAGATAACCATAGATGGGGGTCGATGCCTCACGTTGGAGGAAGGGCCAGGATAACCCATGTAGGCTATGCAATGACACTCTCCACTAGTTTCCCTTATGC